>PVIY010036992.1:0-25034 GCA_004026745.1 Myrmecophaga tridactyla
ATCTTTCCCTGCATGTGGAATTTTTTGAAACTGGCTTTATTGAGATTTAATTCACATACCATACAATTCACTCCTTTTAAGTTTACAATTCAGTAGTTTTTAGCATATTTGTAGAGTTGTGTGACCATTACCACAATCAGCTTTAGAACATTTTCCAGTTACCCATGACCCCCCCCCCACCAAAGAAATCCTGGACCCAGTAGCAGTCACACTCCATACCCTCCTTCCTCCAGCTCCTGTCAGGCACTAATTTACTTTCTATCTCTGTGGATTTTCCTATTCTGGGCATTTCATAGAAATAGAATCATACTATATATGCCTGGCTTTCTTGACTTAGCATCATGTTTTAGAGATTTATCCATGTTGTAGCCTTACTTTTTTTTGCCAAATAATATTCTATTCTGTGGATATACCATATTTTATGAATCTAGTCATTATCTGATGGACATTTGGCTTTCCAATTTTTGGCTATTATGCATAATGCTGCTGTAAACATAGTCATAAGGTGTTTGTGTGGACATAGATTTCCAATTCTCTTGAGTATATATCTAGGAGTGTCTTTTAGTTTCCTAGGCTGTTCAAAGCAATACTATGGATTGGGTAGGCTTAAACAATGGCAATTTATTCACTTATGGTTCAAGTCCAAGGATACTGTCCAAATCTAGGCATCCTCAAGGTGATCCTTTCTTCCTGAAGACTGACAGCCAGCAATCCTTGGCCCTTCTGCCACATGACAAGGCACATGGCAGCATCTGCTGGTCTCTCCCTTCTCTTCCAGGTTCTTTTGAATTTAGATTCTTGTTCCTGTGGCTTTCTTGATCTCTCTCAGTATTCCTTTTAAAGGACTCCAGTAGGAGGATTAAGTCCCATACTGAACGATGTACATGACACCTTAACCTAAGTACCCTCACCTGAAGGTCCTACTTACATGGGCTCACACCCACAGGAACGGATTAGGTCTAAGAACATGTTTTTCTGAGGTGTATATAGCTTCAAATCACCACAGAGCCAAATTTCTGAACTGTATGATAACTACATATTATCTTTTGAGTGACTTCTAAATTGTTTTCCAAAGTGGCTATACCATTTTATCTTTTTGTGGTAAAATACACATAACATATAATTTACCTTGTTTTTTTCCTTTGTATGCTGTATGTTGGGCATCACATTTCATTCTTTTTGTATGTGAGTTTCCCTTATTGCAGCACCTTTGTTGATTTTTGTTTGTTTGGTTGGTTTTTGTTTTTTTTTTGTGTATGGCAGGGGGGGAATCGAACCTGGGTCTCTGGTATGGCAGGCGAGAACTCTGCCTGCCGAGCCACTGTGGCCTGCCCTGTTTGTTTTTTTGTTTTGTTTGTTTTGGGGAAATGCTTGGGCCAGGATTTGAAACTGGGTCTCCTGCATGGCAGGTGGGAATTATACCACTGAACTACCCTCGCACCCCTATAATTTACCATTTTGAAGTGTGTAATTCAGTGGACTCGAGTGCTTTCAGAATGTCGTGCATCATCAATATTGCCTGGTTCCAGGATGTTTTCATCATCCCAAATGGAAACCCTCTACCCTTTAGGCAGTCACTCCCCATTCTCCTTCCATCCAGCCCCTAGCAGTAATCAGTGTGCTTTCTGTCATTATGGATTTGGATATTCTGGATATTTCATATAAGACCAGTTCACACGATATGTGCCTTTTTGTCTGGCTGCTTTCACTCAACATAATGTTTTCATGGGTTCTCCGTGTTGTAGTATATGTGTGCTACAGAACTTCATCCCTTTTTATGGCTGAAAAATATTCCATTGTATAGTTAGACTACATTTTGTTTTCCTTTCATCAGAAGATGGACATTTAGGGGTTCCCACCTTTTAGCTATTGTGAATGCTTCTGCTGCAAAAATTCATGTATACAAGTTTGTTTTGAATACCTGTTTTCGATTCTTTTGGGTATATACCTAGGAGAAGAATTGCTGGGTCAGAGCTGCCAAACTGTTTCCTACCGTGACTGTACCATTTTACCCTCCCACCAACAATGAACGAGTGTTCCAATTTATCCACATTCTTACTAACATTTGTTATTTTCCTTTTTTTTAATTTTAAATTTTATTATAGCTGTCCTGGTTGGTGTGAAGTAATGTTTATTGTGATTTTGATTTGCGTTTCCCTAATAACTAATGACATTGTGCATCTTTTCATGTACTCCTTGGCCATTTGTATATCTTCTTTGGAGCAATTTCTATTCAAGTCCTTTGTCCAGTT
This sequence comes from Myrmecophaga tridactyla, assembly GCA_004026745.1. Taxonomy (NCBI): domain Eukaryota; kingdom Metazoa; phylum Chordata; class Mammalia; order Pilosa; family Myrmecophagidae; genus Myrmecophaga; species Myrmecophaga tridactyla. The sequence continues at coordinate 2,253 of PVIY010036992.1, forward strand.
TTTAATATGGTTTTCTGTCTTTTTGTTGTTGAGTTGAAGATTTATTTACACATCTGGATATTTAACTCTTTTAGGATATATGATAATTATTTTTTCTCCCATTTTCTGCTTTTCCCCCTACATTTTTGATGATATTCTTTGATGCATAAAAGTTTTTTATTTTGATGAAGTACAATTTATCTATGTCTTCTTTTTTCTTGCTTTTGCTTTTGGTATCATATCTAAAAAGACTTTGTCTAACCCAAGGTCACAAATATTTATACCTCAGTTTTCTTTAAGAGTTTATCCTTTTAGCTCTTATATTTAGTCAATGATCCATTTTGAGTTAATTTTTGAATAAGATGTGAGATAGGGGTTCTCTTTCATTCATTTGGTTATGTATATCCAGTTCTCTCAACACCATTAATTAAAGAGACTGTTCTATCTCAATTAAATGAGCCCACTTAATTATCAAAAATCACTTGACCATAGATCTAAAGTTCTGTTTCTGAGCTCTCAATTTGATTCCATTGATCAGTATGTCTATCTTTATGCCTGTACCATGCTATTTTGACTATTGTAGCTTTATACTATGCTTTAAAATCATGAAACATGATACCTCCTATTTCATTCTTATTTTTCAAAATGTTTTGGCTATTTTAGGCCCCTTACTCTTCAAAATAAATGTGATAATGAGCTTCTCCATTTCTGCATTCTGTTGGAATTTTGATTGGTATTTTTGAACTCTGCATCAATTTGGGTAGAATTGATATCTTAATGACATTTAGCCTTCCAATCCATGAGTATGGAATGTTTTTCCATTTATTCAGGTATTCTTTGATTTCTTTTAGCAATGTTTTATAGTTTTCTGTGCATAAATCCTATACATCCTTAGTTAGGTGTATTCATAGATATTGATTCTTTTAGGTGTATTGTAAATAGAATTTTTTTCTTGGTTTCCCCTCAGATAGCTCATTACTAGTGTATAAAAACACTACTGATTTTTGCATGTTGATCTTCTATTCCACCACTTTACTGAACTCACTTATTAGCTCAATTAGTTTTGCTGTTGTTTTTTCTGGATTTTCTATATAATAGGATCATGTCATCTGCGAATAGTGACAGTTTTACTTCTTCCTTTCTGCTCTAGTTTGCTAGCTGCCGGAATGCAATATACCAGAAACAGAATGGCTTTTAACCAGGGGAATTTAATAAATTGCTAGTTTACAGTTCTAAGGCTGAGAAAATGTCCCAATTAAATCAAGTTTATAGAAATGTCCAATCAAAGACATCCAGGGAGAGATACCTTGGTTTAAGAAAGCCGATGAAGTTCAGGGTTTCTCTCTTAAATGAGAAGGCACATGGCTAACACAGTCAGGGCTTCTCTCTCGGCTGGAAGGGCACATGGTGAATATGGCGTCATCTGCTAGCTTACTCTCCTGGCTTCTGGTTTCACGAAGCTCCACGGGAGGCGTTTTCTTTTTTCATCTCCAAAGGTTGCTGGCTTGTGGACTCTCTGCATCTCAGGGCTACAACGTTCTGCTCTCTCTGAATCTCTCATTCTCCAAAATGTTTCCTCTTATATAGGACTTCAGAAACTAATCAAGACCTACTCAAATGGGTGGAGACATGTCATCCCCTAATCCAGTTTAACAACCCTTCTTAACTAAATCACATCATCCAGGGAGATGATCTCATTACAGTTTCAAACATACAGCATTGAATAGAGTTTATTCTACCTTTATGAAATGGGATTTATATTAAAGCATGGCTTTTCTTAGGGGGCATACTTCCTTTCAAACCAGCACACTTTCCTATTTCAATGCCTTTTGTTTCTTTTTCTTGCCTAATTGCTCTAGCTAGAACTTCTAGCACAGTGTTAAATAGCAATGGTGATAGTGGGCATCCTTGTCTTGTTCCTGATCTTACAGGGAAAGCTTTTAGCCTTTCACCATTGAGTATGATGTTAGCTGTGGGTTTTTCATATATGCCCTTTATCATGTTTAGAAAGTTTCCTTTCATTCTACCTTTTGAAATGTTTTTATCATAAAAGGATGCTGAATTTTGTCAAATGTCTTTTCTGCATCAATCGAGATGATCAGGTGGTTTTTCCCTTTTAATTTGTTAATGTGGTGCATTACATTAATTGATATTCTTGTGTTGAACCACCCCTGCATAGCTGGAATAAAATGCACTTGGTCATGGTGTACAATTCTTTTAATATGCTGTTGGATTCTATTTGAAAGCATTTTGTTCAGGATTGCATCTCATTTGAGATATTAGTCTGAAGTTTTCTCTTCTTGTAGTATCTTTATCCAGCTTTGGTATTAGGGTAATGCTAGTTTCATAAATGAGTTAGGTGGTATCTACTCTTCTTCAGTTTGTTGGAAGAGTTTGAGCAGGAATGGTATTAATTCTTCTTGGAATGCTTGAAAACTCACCAGTGAAGCAATCTGTCCTAGGCTTTTCTTTGCTGATAGGTTTTTGATGATTGATTTGATCTTTTTACTTGTGATTGGTTTGCTGAGGTTTTCTATTTCTTCTTGAGTCAGTGTGGGTTGTACATGTGTTTGTAAGAAGTTGTCTATTTCATCTAAGTTATCTAGCTTGTTGGCATACAGTTGTTCATAGTAATTACTTATGATCTTTTTATTTCTTCGGGGTCTGTGGTAATGTCCCTCCTCTCAGTTCTGATTTTATTTATTTGAAGCTTCTCTCATTTTGTCTTTGCCTTGCTAAGGCATTTTTTATTTTATTGCTCTTCTCAAAGAACCAATTTTTAAAAAATTCTATTGTTTCTTATTCTCCATTTCATTATTTTCTGCTCTAAGCTATATTATTTATTTCCTTCTGTTTGCTTTTCTTTCTCCAGTTTCTCAGCTTGTCCAGTTAGGTCATTGATTTTAGCTCTCTCCTCCTTTTTTGGGGGGGGGGGGGCATGGGCAGGCACCAGGACTCGAACCCGGGTCTCTGGCATGGCAGGCTAGAACTCTGCCTGCTGAGCCACTGTGGCCTGCACTCTCCTTTTTAATGTATGAGTTTAGGCCTATTAATTCCCTCTCAGCACTATTAATTCCCTCTTTGCAGTTTTGACATGTTGTGTTCTCGTTTTCATTTGTTTGATTGTTTAATAGCTTGTTTCTTAACCTCCATATGTTTGTGTCTTTTCCGGATCTCCATTTGTTATTGATTCTCAGTTTCATTACACATGATCACAGAAAGCACTTTGTACAACTTCAATTTTTTTAAAAATTCATTAAGTCCTGTTTTCTGCCCCAGCATACAGTCTATTCTTGAGAATGTTTCATGAGCACTTGAGAAGAATGTGTATATTTCAGTTTTGGCATGCAGTTTCTATAAATGTCTGTTAGTTCATTGATTATATTATTTAGATTCTCTGTTTCTTTATTGAGCCTCTGTTTTGTTGTTCTGTCTATTGGGGAGAGTGATATGTTGAAGCCTCCCGCTATAATGGTAGAGTTGTCTGCTACTCCTTTCAATTTTGCCAGTATTTGCCTCATGTACTTTGGGTCACCTTGATTAGGAGCATAGATATTTATGATAGTATTTTTTTCTGGTTGAACTGCCCATTTTATTAATACATAGTGTCCTTATTTATCTCATAACATTTTTGCATTTAAAGTCTATCTTGTCTGATATTAGTATAGCTATTCAAGCTTCCATTTGGTTGCTACTTGTATGAGATATATTTTTCCATCCTTTTGCTTTCTATATATTTGCATCTTTGGGTCTAAGATGAGTCTCTTGTAAACAGTATATATAGTGATAATATTTTTTAATCCATTCTGCTAATCTATGTCATTTGATCAGTGGGTTTAATCCATTAACATTCAAAGTTATTACTGTAAAGGCAGTTCTTGATTTAACCACCTTATCCTTTGGCTTTTATTTGTCAGATCTATTTTTTTCTCTCTATCTTTTTAACCCTTTAAGTTACTCTTACTAATATTCTTCATTTCTGTAGCCTGCTCCAGACCTCCTCTGTCTTCTCTCTCACCTGTCTTTTCTTTTCAGCTGGCAGGCCTCCCTTTAGTAGTTCTCGTAGTGTTGGTCTCCTATTAGTGAACTCTGTCAGTTTCTGCTAATCTATGAATATTTTAAACTCTTCCTCATTTTCTTTTATGACAGCAAAAGTCTGTTTAAGGAAGGTATTGAAAATGGAGCTGATACAAAAGCAAATTAGCTTGACGCCATGGCAAGGGACTGAAAATACAACCTTATCAATAGAGAAATGGGATGTTTGCTGAAAGCTGTTTTCTTCATGGAAATAATTTTATATAGCAGAGTAAAATGTAGAGGCAAAATAACTGAAAAGGCTTTCAGAATATTTCCTTCAGATGTTATCTTGACCTTTTGGTCAAGAATATAACTTTCCAAGTACTTTATATATCTCTGAGCATCTTGTCTTAGATAGTGGGAAAGCATGCTCAAGACTGGAAAAACTTGCCTTTCTCTTCCTTGATTTTTCTGAATAATTTCCAAGGAAACACAGGCTCCAAATACTAGAATGTATTAATCCAAATGAGGTCTGAGAAAGGAATAAAATTAAAATTGAACAACTTGCTTTTTGATTCCTTGATTTTTCTGAACAACCTCCATGGAAACTTTAGCCTCATATAGGGAATAGGTTCACCCATCTGGGGTCTAAAAACATCAAGTGACAACTTCTCCATCACATCTTTTAAGATACAAAGATATTTCCCCTGTTGTACATTTAACAAATTCCAAACTTCATTGTTAAGGAAAGATACCATTGCTCCATTGAGGAAAAGGATCCAACTGAAAGGTTTCTTCTGTTACCCAATGGCCTCCAACACTAAGAAGTGTGATGATATCATGCTTATGTGACAGTAGTTGTAATTTTATAGCCTGTTCATCATCTTTACTATATAATCTCACTCCAGCTCTAGGACGATATCTACCCCCAGGCCACCTGTTTCTTCCAAACAGCTTTCAGCAATGGGAAGCTTCCCATTAGATACATCAATCACTTGGGCTATAGATGGCCTAAATATTTCAAGGTACTGCTTGACTTCAAGCTGCATGCTGTTGAAATCACTTTGGCTCCTCCATGGTGTGCTAACTGAATGGCTACTATGCCAAATGCACTTGCCCCATCCATTATCAGCACTGATTTTCCAAGACAATGCAGAGCTGTGTAGGCTCGTACCCCATTCCGAATGGTTCCAGCTACTTCTGTCCATGGAACCTTTTCAGGCTTATGAATCAAACAGTGCTCATGCACCTTAACAACTTCACAAAGTCCAGGGTCCTCGGAATCCAGGGGTAAAATTCTGACTACTTTATCATCTGGCTGAAAGAATAATACCTTGCTTCCAACATCTAACACCATTCCAGCAACTTATCTCCCAACAGGAAAGAAATCCCACTCTATCTTCATTTTGGCCAGAAGCTTTATATTTATCTGGCTCAGGGCACAAACTACCTTGAAGTTTCACAAAGTTATCTTTTGTAACAGGAACATTTTCCTTTTCTTGAAATACAAATGTTATTTCTTCATTTGTAAAACTCTGTTGAAAATATAAGCCTTTCATAGTCGCCTGCCTCCAAGCCACCTCAACAGCCTCTCCCTCATTTTTGAAAGAGAGCTTTGCCAGATAAAGAATTCTTGACTGGCCTTTTTCCCTTTCAATATCTTAAATCTATCATACCGTTGTCTCCTCACTTCCATGGTGTCTGATGAGAAATCAGCACTTAGTCTTATTTGGTTTCCAGTGTATGAGGTAAATCGCCTTTCTCTTGCTGCTTTCAGAATTTTCTCCTTCTCTTCAGCATTTGACAGTCTGATTACTATGTGTCTTGGGGTGATGCTATTTGGATTTATTCTGTTTGGAATACATTGGGCTTCTTGGATTTGCATAATATGTCATTTATAAAGGTTGGGAAAATTTCAGCCATTATTTCTTCAAATATTCTTCCTGGTTCTTTTCCCTTCTCTTCTCCTTCTGGAACACCCATGATGTGTATATTTAGGTACTTTGTGTTGTCAATTATTTCCCTGAGACCCTGCTCAAATTTTTCCACTTTTTTCTCCCTTTTTTCTTTTGTCTGTTCAAATTCAGTTGTTCTGTCTTCTAGTTCATTGATTCTTCCTTCTGCATCTTTAAATGCTGTTATGTGTCTTCAGAATATTTTAAATTTCATCTACAGTGTCTTTCAAATTCTTCTTTATGCTCTTCTAGTGCCTTCTTAATATCGTTTATCTCTTTACACACATTTTCCTCATTTCTTTAAATTGATTCAGGAGATTTTTTTGCACATATTTGATTGGTTGTCCCAAATTCTATATCTCCTCCGACTTTTTAATCTGTTCCTTTGGTTGGGTCATTTCTTCTTGAGTTTTAGTATGCCTTGTTACTTTTGCTTATATCTGGTCATCTGATTATCTTGACGGATCTGTCCTGAATTTCTCTCTCATCAAAGATATAACTATTGCCTGGGATTGTATTAGGGCACTGCTTTGACAGCTGGGTCATCTGTATTTCTCAGCCAAAACAGGGCCAGTATCCATGCAGGGGATGCAGACCAGCTCCGATGGACCTGAGATAGTATCTGGAGAGTCTGTGAAGGGCCCTGCAGTTGCCCTGGACTTTCCAGCCTGCCGAACAGATTGCACTGTTCAGTGACTTAACCTTCCTCAGAAGCCTTTTAACTCTTGGGGCCCCAGAAGGATCCTAACAGGTGGGGCTGAAACTGTGGGATCTCCTTTGCTGTCACTTTGCTGGCCAATATCTGGCTCAATGAGGGGCTGTGTCCCCCACTTTACCTGGGATAGTGTTCTCCCCCAGCTGCCCCAGTCTACAGCTGTCCCCCAGGCAAGGTTTGGGCCTCCAGGTGATGTTTCCCTCAAGAGTGGGGAATGGACATCCAGACCCAGGGCTGGAATCACAGTCTCTGTCCATGTTTCTCAGAATCTTCATCCCTCATGGACCCGGCCTCCCCTTTCTCCCAGGTCCCCAAACAGTTGATTTGGGTAGTTTCTGCCTGGCTACTTGCTGGTTTTAGGGAAAATTTTGTGGTTCTCTCTCTGATCCTCCATTTTGGAAGCTCTTCATTGTTGCCCTTTTGTATTCTGCCCTTCCTAGTGGCTTAATTACTGCATTGGGTCCATGTGGGCTTGGGTCTGTGTCTGGATATAGTGGGGATCTGACTCACTGCTGTGAGAGATCTTATAGTCTGTGTCCTTGGTGGAAGATGGCAGTTATCCTGGCTGCTGCCTCTGGGACCTTTCCAAGGTGTTTGAGACTGAGTGAGGGGAAGGGGAGAGGACCAGCCTGTCTGGGACAGAAGTTTCCAACATGATACTTGTTTTCTTTCTTTGATTCAGCATTTGTGGGAAACTTCTCCAGTCTGTACCTTCCTCCAGAGATCTGAAGAAGGGAGAATTGACCCTTTTTTCACTGAATCACTGGGGAGAGGTTTTTAGTAGCTGCTTACATTGCCATGTTGATGACATGTCATATAGGTACTTTTTTAAACTTAAATTTGTAATTCAATGATTTTAACAGAAAATGAAAAGAATATTAGGTATTGGTCTTTTTAAATTAATGTTTCATGGACTATGGAAGCTTTCTACAGTAGATTCTAATCTTTATCAGCTCAGGACAGTTTTATTATTGTTAATTGATGATATATTCTCAATTTCTGCTCTTTTAAAGATCAACTTTGTTAAGGTATTTCTTCAGGTTCTTCTGCAAAGTGCAGGATACTAGGATGGAACCCAGGGCTCAACCGCCCTTTGCAGTGATGCTGCCACTCCTGTATACTTGCTTCCTTTTTTAGTGACATATTCATGGAAAAAGGAAAAAATTGCTGTGGGAATATAAAAAATGCTTATGTTCTCATTTTCCATTGCTCTTCCTTTTCTTGACTGTTCTACCCCAATTGCTTATTCCTTTCCCTTATTTGATTTCCTCCACCAGTTCTGCCCAGCTTGCTTGCCCTTTGGTTTCCAGAAATTTGATTAAGGCAGTGAATGGGGTAGAACCAAGCATAACATTGAGTGTCTCTTCTGAAAGTGTTCAACATTCTCACATTGGAGAAATGCCTTGTGGCTATAAAACAAAGGAGTCCTGGCATGAGTTATTCTGTGTATGCAGCCAGCATACAGGTTTGTGTTTACACAAAGGAGCCTCCCAAGTACTAGTCTTTGTCTATACCAAGATCTTGTGCAGGAATTAAACGCTGAAAGTGGGTGAATTAAGCAGGATTTCCCACCCTACTTTATTATGGATGCTGCTGCTGCTGCTGCTGATAATAATAATAATAGCTGCAGTTAATAGTTGTGGAGCAGGTCTATATGCCAGGAACTGCTCCAAGCACTGTGCTTTGAATATCTCAGGAATACCAGGTGGTACCATGTTCAAGCTGTAGTCTTTCCATCAATCCCTTTTATAAGTTGATGGTTGCCACAGCATTAAAAATTAGTAAACCCACTTAATCCTCAAACCAACACCTCATGCTTCCTGTACCCAGCACCTTACAAGTAGAAAAAAAAAATGATGACATTCAAAATGGTAGGTTTCAGTTTGGATGATTCAAAAAGAGCTTCAGAATCTTCTTGTCTCCTTGTGATAACCCAGTGTATCAGTTTCCTATAGCTGCCTGGGTCAAAATACCTTAAACTTAGTGATGTAAAAAACACATTTATTATCTTACATTTGTGGAGGTTAGAATTCTGAACTGGGCCTTGCTGTGCTAAAATCCAGGTGTTAGCAGGATTATGGTACTTTCTCAAGGCTCTAGGGGGGAATCTGTTTCCTTGCCTTTACCAGCTTCTACAGGTTGCCTGCATTCCTTGGCTAATAGCTGCTTCCTCCATCTTCAAAGCCAGCAAAGGTTGGTGGAGTCCTTCTCATACTGTATCACTTTCACACTGACTCTCTGGCTCTTATTTCCCTTGTGATTATGTTGGGCCCACCTGGATAATCCAGGACAATCTCCTCATCTCCAGGTCTCCTGAACTACCCCCCCCGCCCCCATCTAAATTCTGCTTTGCGATGTAATTTAGCATAGTCACAGGTTCCTGGGATTAGGATGGGGACATCTTTAGGGGGACTTTTATTCTGCCAGCTACACTCAGTTACTGTTGCTCTGAAGATGGGGAAGTGTACCAGGTAGCAGAGGATTTTGGATCATCAGAAGCTGGGAAACAGAGATAAAATTTAGATTTAAATGCTTCTAATGTGTGTGTTTATTAATTGATAACAAATGCAAGTCATCTTACACTTTCACATTATCTTTATTCTAATAGTAGAAGCAAAACAAGTGGGCAAAGAAGTAAAAGATTAGGAAACATTTCTCTTGTGCCCTAGCTGCTCAAATCCAGGCTGTGGATGCAGCCTTCTTAGGTAATCTTTTGAATAAAGTTGAAAGGGGAGCCATTCACATAAAAAGCACTTATTGAGCACCTACTAGGTACAGATACCTTCCAGAAATTCATGATACAAAGATAAATAAGACAACTCCCTTCCGTGAGGTCCTAGGAGGGAGATGGAGGCACAATCCAGGCATTGATATAATCAGTTATAGCAGATGGTGTGGACACAGCTGTAGGGATGAAGAGAGCAATTAATTTTGCTCATGGCAAAAGTATCAGGAGATATTCCACAGAAGCAGGGAGCCAAGCCTTACAGGCTTCCCAGGACCATGCCAGGTGAAGAAAGGAGGCAAGTATAGTCATTGTCCAAGACAGAACAGTGTGAATCATGTACAAGGAATAGAAAGACAGAGAATGAGTATTTGGGTGTTGACGGAGAGTGAGGTTTGTAGGTAGCAGATGTAGGCCAGCGTTTCAAACTCAGAAGGTAGATAATTCCAAAGTTCAATGTTGATAAACCTGAAGATGTGCTGGCTGAGAAAGAACCACTTCAATCCAGATGGTTGTGGAGTCAAATACATCCCTAGCTGTGGTTCCCTGGACAAGTGGGGGGTTCTGCACTCCGGAAGGCATTGCCAGCACAGCCCTTGCCCAACTTGTGCCCACCTATAAACTACTTCCTAGCTGTCTAAAAACAAAAACAACAAGCAAAAAGCTCTGGGCTCAGCTCTCCAACTGAACCCATTTAGAGGGCCTCCTTTTGCCCTGGAGGTGTAAACGTGCTTCCTCTGTAGGAGCTGTGAAGCCAGACAGAAGAGGCTCCCAAGGATCCCATGTGGGATGCGCTAAGGCATGTGGGTGCCATTCTGCAGGCAGGGGCCCCAGCTACCCTGGGAATGGATACCATCATTTCGTTGAAGTACTACTTATTCCAGAGTCTCTTAGTAATTTGCTGATTCACATTCATTTGTCAAATATGTCTTGATTTCTACTTTCATTTCTGTGCTTGGTGCTGTAGTGCAGGCCACAAATTGACAAATGAAGTCTCTTCTTCCAAGAATCTTGTGGGAAATCCAATAAATACACAAAATGGCTGCAATACCATTAGTCACCAATTGACAGTAAAGAGCATTTAGGTTATTTCCCTTTTTGTTGTTTTTTTTTTTTTTTTAGCTATTTCCTTTACCTAGACTTAGGGGAAGAATGAGGGGGACAGGGACAGCCTCAAAAAGGAAGCCACTGTTTAAAAATTTTATATACACTACTCAAAATCTCCCATTTTAGCCATTTCCAAGGGTATAATTCAGTGGTATTAAATACATTCACAATATTGTGCTCCCATCACCACCATCTGTTACCTAAACTTTCCACTCAGCATCCCTTAAGCACTAACTCTCATTCCCTTCAGGCCCCTGCTAACCTGCAATCTACTAGCTGTAGCTATGAATTTTCTAGTTCTAGGTATTTAATATGAGTGAGATTTACCATATATGTCCTTTTGTATCTGGATTATTTCACTCAACATGTCTTCAAGATTCATCTATGTTGTAGCATGGATCAGAACTCTGTTCCTTTTTATGGCTGTAATATTCCTTATATGGCTAGACCACATTTTATTATCCATTCATCTGTTGAAGGACACTTGGGTTGCTCCCACTTTCTCACTATTGTAAATAATGCTGCTATGAATGTTGTTGTACAAAGACCTGTTGGAGCACTAACTTTCAGTTCTTTCGGATGCATACCAAGAAATAGGATTGCCAGGTGTATTAGCTAGGCTTCTCTAGAGAAACAGAACCAGTAGGAGATGTCTGTAAATATGAGATTTATAAGTGTCTCACGCAAACCATGTGGATGTAGAATTCAAGATCTGTATGGCAGGCCGCAAGCTGGCAGCTCCAATGAAGGTCCTTAACAAACTCTCAGAGAGGCTGTTTGGCTGAAGCAGAAAGAGGGATTGTCTCTTCTGAATCCTCCTTAAAAGGCTTCCAGTGAGTAGATTAAGCAAAAGACACCCCCCTTAGCTGACTGCAGATGTAATCAGCCATGGATGCAGCCAGTGTGCTCATGATTTAAGTCTATGAAAGTCCTTACAGCAATAGACAGGCCAGTGCTTGCTTGACCAGACACCTGATCACTATCTCTGGGCCAAGTGACACATGAACCTGACCATGACACCAGGTCATACAATACTTCTATGCTCTGCTTTCTGAGGAACAGTGCAAATGATTTCCACAGTGGTTGCATGATTTTACAAACACGCCTACAGTGTATAAGGGTACCAATCTGTCTGTATCTTCCCAACACTTGTTTGTTTCTTTTCTTCTCTTTTTCACTAATAGCCATCTGGTTGTGTTCTAGTTTGCTAGGTGCCAGAATGCAATATACCAGGAATGGAATGGCTTCTAAAAGGGGGATTTAATAAGTTGCTAGTGTATGATTCTAAGGTTGAGAAAATTTCCCAATTTTAAAACAAGTCTATAGAAATGTCCAATCACAGGCATCCAGGGAAAGACACTTTGATTCAAGAAGGATGATGAAGTTCAGGGTTTCTTTCTCAAGTGAATAGGCACACGGTGAACACAGTCAGGGTTCCTCTCTCATCTGGAAGGGCACATGGCAAGCATGGTATCATCTGCTAGCTTCTTCTCCTGGCTTCCTGTTTCATGAAGCTCCCTGGGAGGCATTTTCCTTCTTCATCTCCAAAGGTCGCTGGCTGGTGGACTCTGCTTCTCATGGCTATGTTGTTCTGCTCTGCTCTCTCTGAATCTCTCATTCTCCAAAATGTTTCCTCTTTTATAGGACTTCAGAAACCAATCAAGACCCACCCAAATGGGTGGAGACATGTCATCATCTAATCCAGTTTAACAACCACTCTTGATAAAATCACATCTCCAGGGAGATGATCTAATTACAGTTTCAAACATACAGTATTGAATAGGAATTATTCTGCCTTTATGAAATGGAATTTAGATTAAAACATGGCTTTTCTAGGGGACATGCATCCTTTCAAACCAGCACAAGCTGGGTGTGAAATACTATCAAATTGTGATTTTGATTTGCATTTCCCTGAGGACCAGTGATGTTCAGTATCTTTCCATGTGCTTATTGGCCATTTGTATGTCTTCTTCAGAGAAATATTTATTCAAGTCCTTTGCCCAATTTTAAATTTTCTTGTGGAACTTTGAGCTGTTCATTGAATATTCTGGATATTAAACTTTTATCAATTTGTGATTAGCAGTTAGTTATTTTCTCCCTTTCTGAAGGTTATCTTTTTGCTTTCTTCATAATGTCATAATTTTGGTGCACAAAAGCTTTGCATTTTGATGAAGTCTGTTTTGTCTAATTTTTCTTTGTCGTTTGTGCTTTTGGTGTTATATTTAAGAAATAATTTCAAATTCTAAGTTATGAAGATTGCCCTATGCTTTCTTCTAAGAGTCTTATGCTTTTACCTCCCATATTTAGATCCTTGACCCATTTAGAGTAAATTTTTGAGTGCTGTGGCCAGCTGATGTTACAGGTGTTTTGTTCTTTTACCATTGCTGCTGCAACGAGTTACCACAGACTCCATGCTTTAAAAACTGCAGACTTATTAACCTATAGTGCTAAAGTTTAGAAGATGAAATGAACCTGAGGAGGTTAAAAATCAGTGTGTGGACAGAGCTGAGCCTTGCTGGAGGATCCAGGGAAGAATTCAGTCTCTACAGGCCGTCTGTGTCCCTTGCCTGTGGCTGCACGACTCCAACCTCAGTTTCCATCCTCCCAGGGACTGCTCTCTGCCCCTGACCCTCCTGCCTCCCTACTTTGTGTTGAGGACCTCGTGTTTACAGTGGGAACCTCGGGGTAACCTCCCTATATCAAGGTCAGCTGATGGGCAGCCTTAATTCCCTCCGCCACAGAAGATAACTTATTCACTGGATTTTGGAATTAGGAAATCTTTGGCCGGACATTATTCAGGCCACATGTGAGCTGGAAATATGGCCTCAGCTGCCGAAGTGCAGGAGAGTGTGTAGAAGGCACAGAGATCAGGAGGGGGAAACACCCCTGGGGCTCGGGCTCAGGAAATGCCCTTTTTCTGTCTCTGCATTTCTGGGGCCATGTCACCCACCCCACGTCTTCCACCCACCATTTGCCTTAGGACCCCAGGTCTCTCTGGACAGCGCAGACCCCCTCCCCTGCTCCAGAACCCTCAACCTGATGCTTGGACATCTACTCCTGGGGTCCCACCAGCACCAGGAAGGCAGGCCCCCAGCCCCTGCCCAGGTTTTGCTTCCCCCAGGGGCCCTCCCAGGGGTCCAGCTGGAAACCTGGTCCCCTCCAGGGCCTCTGAGTTCAGACATGCGAGGGGAAGTCAGATGACAGCAGCGAATCCAGATGCTGCTGGGCTGAGAACTAGGGAGAGCCCTTTCCTGTGCCAAGAACAATCACCCTAGGGCATTTGTCAGGTGCTGGCATTTAAGCCGGCTTGGGGGATGCCTCACCCCACAGCTGACTCCCTTCTAGATCCAGTCCTCTAACCCCCCCAATCCCGACCTCACTCCCTGGGTGCCCTTCGCACCCCGACTCCTCCTGCACTCCCCTCTGCACCCCGACCCTCCTGCACTCCCCTCCACACCCCACTCCTCCTGCACTCCCCTCCGCACCCCACTCCTCCTGCACTCCCCTCCGCACCCCACTCCTCCTGCACTCCCCTCCGCACTCCACTCCTTCCGCACTCCCCTCTGCACCCCGACTCCTCCCGCACTCCCCTCTGTGCCCCACTCCTCCTGCACTCCCCTCTGCACCACATCCTCCTGCACTTCCCGCCAGCGCCTCTGCGGCCGTGCTTGTTATGCGCGCCCGCTCATGGGCACCTTGGTCACGCTGTCCTGACTAGAGTGTCCCCGCAGCGGAGACCTGTCACCAACAGCCCCGGGACCCAACTTCCTGGTCCAGGCTGAGCCCCATAGACCACCCCCCACTCCTTGGCAAGGGGGCCACCCCAGAGGCTCACACCTGCCCATGCCACGACCAGGAACTGACCTCGGACAAAGTCTGAACATGAAGCGCAGCGTGTCGTAAAGGTCCCGAGGGGGAATCCACGCGGGGCTGGAGGCCAGGACGGCGCCCTCGCCCTGCGCCTGTGGGGAGCCGACCTGGGTGTCACGGGGTCACCCTGCATATCTAGGCCTCATCGAACTGCGATTTTCTTCCCTGGGGTGGGACAGCTCCTCCCCGAGTCCTTGTTGTCTTCCTCTAGCCCTGAGCCCAGGCGGTGACCTCTGGATGGTCCCAATTTGAAAGCCCTTCATCAGTGCCTTCCTGACTTTAGGAGGAATACGGGGAGAGAAATGAACAGAGCCAGCCGCCCCCTCCCCATTTAGAGAAGGCTGTCCTAGCAATGTCATACTTTTCCTTGGGGTTACCCATTGATGGGAGGAAGAGAGTTTTCTTTTTTATCATTATTTTTATTTTACAGGTAAAGGCTTAAATATTTTCTTTGTTGACCTGCCACTCTGACCCCATCCAGTGCAAAAAATAAAAATAAACACATAAATCGAACAATTAAAAAACAAAGGGAAACACAAATCTAGACTAAATTCTGAAAACTTCTCTCTGGTTTGAGAAGTTATTGATCGCTCAGATGTAAAGAACTGACCTTCAGTTTTCAGAGGGCTGGATAGAAAACTATTAGTTATTTTCCTTGTGAAATATGTGCTTGGATTTTTGAAAAGGCCCCACGTCTTCCTAACACCTGGTCTTTTTAACACCTGGCTAAGTTGCACATCTCTGAATCCTATAGCAAAAAGCAAGTGAAGAAATTAACTACTCCCCAGAGATCTAAAGCATCAGAGTGGAAACTGAGATCAAACATCGCCAAGTGTACCCAACACTTGTTTCATTGCATGGCACTTGTGCTACTATTTTAGATGTCATTATGATTCACTCAACATTCAATATAATTCCTACAACTGCACTGTTGGATGAAGGTAAAGAATAATTAATACTGGTACAGTTTCTTATTTATATTGTTTCTAGTTTGACCAAGTGAAATTCAAGTACAGATATTCTCATTTTGGTTCATGTATTCTCTCATTTGAAGTATTCTTCTCCAATTAAATTATATTATCTCACGAGTGGTAATAACATATTCATAAAACAGCTTAGCATTTTGTGCTTTGTGTTGTGTCTCTGATCAACTTTTAAGGCTCAGAGTTTACTTGATTAGCTTTCTTAAATATTGCAATCGATTTTTAAGAGGCAGGGAGGAAAGACTTCAAGAGAGGTGAGAGAGTGGCACGGCCAGCAGGGAGTTTTATGGTGGGAAAGAGGCCTCAGTGACCCCCTCAGAACTCAATTAGAACCTGAGAGACGGCAGTTCACAGGAGAAGGAGAGGCGAATGTCCACACACTTGTTTGAGCAATTGGATGAAAAGTAAGAGAGTGGATGAGGACATGGCCCTGAGAAGGTGGTGGGGTCAGGAGAGTTTATTGGAGAGGGAACACAGGTCTTGCCCTGTGTGCACACAGAAGGGCCTGCCGAGTGGGTGGAAGGTTTATTCTGTAATGATTCACTTAAGGAGGGTCTCTGCCTTCCAATCACACTCCATCTTGCTCAATGGCTTGGTGATAAGTAGGTGAGAAATGTCAGGCGGAAGCACAGGCTTGTGTGGAGTCACCCGCTGTGGATTCTGCTGAGACGGTGAGGCTGCTCATGGGGCTGGTGCTTTTCTTGGACCTTGGGCCCTGGGCCTCAAGTGGGAAGGTGCTGGTGGTGCCCTTTGAAGGCAGCCACTGGCTCAGCATGCGAAACTGGTGCAGGAGCTCAGCACCAGAGGCCTCCAGTGAAGTGAATATGCACATCAAAGGAGCCGACTTTTTCACCCTGTAAACCTATGCCACTTGCCACATGCAGGAAGAATATGACCGTCTTTTGGCAGCCAGAAGCAAATGATTTTTGAACAAATAAACTATGAGAAGGTGCTTTGCAAAAGTATAACAATGTTGAGAAAGGCATCTATGCTCTCTCAAAAATCTTGTGCAGAGCTACTGCATGGCTGAAGTGCTGTCTTCTTGTGTAATTTTCTACTTGTAGGAGCAGAAAATGATCCAACTAGGGAACTGATCTGTGAGTGGATTTTTGCTTGTAGATGTGCAGTAGAAGGATAAAAGAATAAGCAAATTGCGTTTGTTGAGAGGATAGATTTTAGAGTCTTGTCTTGGAAGAGATGGAGATGTGATTACAGGGATCTAATCAGTCAATGCAAGCAGAAGCTTCAGAAAGATTGAATAAGTTAAGTGGAAGTGAGAAAATGCCAGAGAGGAAAGACTGGGTGGGGGTTTCCATCAGAGAAAAAAATAATGAATTCCAACTTTTTGTGTCTGAATTCTTGGCGGCTGGATTTTGTTACTTAATCCATTGAGCCAACCATCACTTTCATAGGGAAATCAGCCTGTTCATGTCCTATTCACCTAATTTATATAATTCTTATGATGTTAGATCTTTTATAGTTGTTGTGTTCTTACTCTGTACTTCCTTCTGTTAATGAATGTATTATTATAAAGGACTCTAATTTTCATCCTTCTTTTTTATCCAATCAGAAAGTATCTATTCTTACTTGATTTTCCCCCTTTATTATTGTGTTTTTAAAATTATAAATACATATCCATCTACTGTATTTGTAATCCTGCTGAAAGTTAGGAAGACATTTAAAATGAACTGTTGCTATTTTCTCTTAGTTTGTGAATATGTTCTCTGTAGTTAACTGCATGCGTTCCAATCTTCAGTGCCATTTTTCTAGCTGGATGGCCTTGATCATAATCAGTCTCCAATAATAAATCACCCAATAAATATTTCCTATCAACATTATTATTGCTACAATCTAAATATTGCCCAGGTGGAAAGGTGTGTCATCTGGAGATTGCCTGTCAGCCCCACTTGACCTTAATGGTCCATGATCCTTGTGGCCCAGGATCTACCTTGACCCTTGGCTGTCTCCACAACTCAATCCCAGCAGTTATTTTCTTGTCTATTTTGACATTTGTAGCTCTTGTAGACTTACAATTGTGGCTTAAGCTTTTGAAATCCAAGTGTATTTATGAGAATGTCTAACTGTATTTGTTTTTCCTTTAGAAATGTTGATGCCAATTTATTTTGTGCATAAAAACCATTTACTTGTGATCTTCATCATGTATTATACATGATAGGCTCAATGTTATAATTTTTGCCCATTAAGTTCTTTTTTTAAATTTTGCGTTTGTTATATTTACTTATCTGGTTTATTTACCCCTATACTTGGCTCCTTTAAGTAGCTTTTGCAATTCTTCTCTAAGATGAAAGATCAAAGTCTAAGTCTTTTATTTGTTTGCTCTCTATCTTTCTTTGTTAATCTAAAGAATTATGACAGATTGAATTATTTTATTGGTCTTCTCAAAGGAACAGCTTTTGATTTTGTTTATTCCTTCTGCTCTTTTTAATTCTACTATGCCAATTTCAGCTTATTTTTAAAATTGATGATCTCATCCTTGTGTTGAAGCATTTTGGTGTTGACAATTGTAAATAAAACATTTCCTAGTAGTTAGATTTTGGTGTACATTTCTCTTTCTTTCGTTGTTCTTTAGAGAATTTTAAATTCAGTTTCTGATTTCCATTTTTATATAATGGCTATCTAGTAGGACGTTTCTTAATTTATAATGTAATAATATAGTTAAGACTTTTAGCTTTTCATTTTTGCAAATTATTTTATATTCAAATTAGAGAATTTTTTTGCATGAAGTCACAGCTTTTGATGATCTTCAGTAAGTCTTATTTGTCATGTAGTACAGAATTGTCCATGGAAGTACAATGCAAGCCACAATTGTAATGTAAAATTTTCTAGTAGGCACATTTTAAATAAAGTAGAAAACATATAAAATTAAGTTTAATAATATATTTTGTTTCTGATATAAAATATCCTTTCAGCATTTATTCAGTATAAAGTTATTAATGAGATGTACATTCTCATTTTTCATACTGTCTTCAAAATCTATTATATGTTTTATACTTACAGCATTTCTCAATATGAACTAAGCACAATTCACATGCTTAATAGTCATATGTAGTTAGTGGCTTGTATATTGGATACCATGTGATTGATATTTGCAAATATTCCATGGATACATTTGAGAATGTATTTTTAAGGCCTTTTTGCTACTATAATATTGACTTTCTTGATTGTATACTTCAATTTTTCTATTTTAAAGAGATTTCTACTGAATCTGCCCAATTTTGACAAAGATATCTTAAAATATCCCCTTCTAACTGAATTTTGGTCAAGTTTTGGAGTTGCAATATTTTTGGAACATTGCTTGGTGCACAAGGGTTTATGATTCTTGTATTTTCTTCATAGAGTTTACTTTGGTCATGAAATAACATCCCTTAATATCCACTTTATCTACTATCAATAGTGCTATGCTTGCTTTTAGTATTCCTTGTCTCTTTACTTTAAAAACAAACTCATGCTTTTAAAGTTTACTTGTGAAGAGCACATTTATAAAGACTCCATTTTAACAGTCTCTCTTTAGTGTGGCTCTGATTAACTTTTAAGGTTCAGATTTTACTTGATTGACTTTCTTAAATATTGCCATAGATTTTTAAGAGGCAGGGAAGAAAGACTTCAAGAGTTGAGATAGTGACATGGCCAGCAGAGAGTTTTATGGTAGGGACGAGGCATCAGTGACCCCCTTAGAGCTCAGTTAGAACCTAAGAGACAGAAGTTCACAGGAGAAGGGGAGGTGAGGAAATGAAACCAGTGTCCCCACACTGTTTGGGGAATTGGATGAAAGATGAGAGAGTGGACGAGGACATTACCCTGACAAGGTGGTGGGGTCAGGAGAGTTTATTGGAGAGGGAACCTGGGTCTTACGCTGTGTGCAAACAGAAGGGCCTGCCAAGTGGTTGGAAGCTTTATTCCGTAATGACCCACTTAAGGAGGATCTCTGCCTTCCAATCACACTCCATCTTGCTCAATGACTCAGTAATAAGTAGGTGAGAAACTTCAGGTGGAGGCACAGGCTTGTGTGGAGTCAACCACCGTGGATTCTGCTGAGATGGTGACTGGCTTCCAGCTTCCTCTATGGCTGCTCTTGTGGCAGGTGCTTTTCCTGGACCTCGGACCTTGGGCTGAGGGTGGGAAGGTGCTGGTGCTGCCCACAGAAGGCAGCCACTGGCTCAGCATGCGGAAGCTCGTGCAGGAGCTCAGCGCTAGAGGCCACCAGGCCGTCGTGCTTGGACCAGAGGTGAACATGCACATCAAAGGAGCCGACTTTTTCACCCTGAAAACTTATGCTACTCCGCACACCCAGGAAGAATATGACCATCTTTTGGGGGCCTACAGTCATATGATTTTTGAACAAGTTCATTATCTGAAGATGTTTTTTAAAAGTATAGAAATCTTGACAAAGGCATCTATGTTCTATCATATATCTTGTACAGAGCTACTGCATGACAAGGAGCTGATCAGGTACCTGAATGCCAGCTCATTTGATGTGGTTCTAACAGACCCCATTTACCCCTGTGGGTCCTTGCTGGCTGAGCACCTGTCTATTCCTGCTGTGTATTTTTTGCGTCTCATTCCATGTGACTTGGATTATGAGGGCACGCAGTGCCCAAACCCTTCCTCGTATATTCCAAGGTTCTTAACGATGAATTCAGACCACATGACGTTCCTGCAGCGGGTCAAGAACATGCTCTACCCTCTGACCCTAAAATATATTTGCCATGTTTCTTTCTCCCCCTATGCAACCCTTGCCTCTGAGCTCCTGCAGAGACAGATGTCCCTGGTAGATATTTTCAGATACGGATCCGTGTGGCTCTTCAGAGGAGAGTTTGTGATGGACTATCCCAGGCCCATCATGCCCAACATGGTCTTCATTGGGGGCATAAACTGTGCCCACAAAAAGCCACTGCCTCAGGTCTGTATGGGTGCCTTTACCCAATCAGTTTTTGAAACTTTCTTTCTAGTGCTTACTTACCTACCAATCTCTCTAAAGATGTCTGTGTCTCTCTCTCTCCCTTTAACAGTCTTTGTGAAAGTACATTGTTAAAGCGTCCCCAGTAGTGCTGTTCAGTTTGGTCACTGAGAGAAAGGAGAGGCATGTGTAGGGGTCTGTAATAGGACCGATAAACAGTGGGTGTGGCTCAAGCTCTATTTGTTGAAGTGCTGTGTTCATGGTTGTACAATTTTTCTTCTGCTGTGTAGGAGCAGAAAAGCTGATCCAGCTGGGGAAATGGCCCATGTGTGGATTTTTGCTTATAGGTGTTCAGTAGAAAGACAAGGAACCAGCAAATTGCATTTGTTGAGAGGATAGGTCTTAGAGGTCTTGTCTTGGAAGAGATGGAGATGTGATTACAGGGGAATCTACTCAGTCAATGCAGGCTGAAGTTTCAAAAAGTTCCAAAAAGTGGAATTGAGACAATGCCAGAGAGGAAAGATGGGTTCACCCTCCAAGAGAAAAATAATGAATTCCAGCATTTCTGAGCTTTACTTACAGGATAGTCCCTGACTTTTAGTTGGTGTCTGGAGTAAAATGTGTGGATATTCCAGATTTGGGTAGGCATCATGAAAGTTGCATGTCAATTGGGTTTTCTACTTGGGAACCTGAAAATCATGAAAGGATGGTAGTAGGGATCATTGAGATCAAACCATGAGCCTAAGAACCCACGAAGGTGGCGTCAGTATGAAGAGATGTGAATGTGGTAGGTGAAGGATTTTTGATCAAACCACTGAACCAATCTCACACCATGCCAAATGTTTGTGGTAGTACTACTGTTTTACCCATAATTCCAGAGGCATCTTACATTAATCCTCTATATTTTATTATTTTGCTTGAATTTGGGAGCTGGATTTTGTTTCTTAATCCACTGAGCCAACTATCATTTTTGTAGGGAAATGGGCCCATTTATGTCCTATTTACCTAATTTACATAACTCCTATGATGTTAGATCTTTTATAGTTGTGTTCTTGGTATGTATTTCTTTTTATTAATGAATGTTTTATTTTTCATGAAACTCTCATCTTCATTCTTCTTTTTGATCAAATCAGAAGGTATCTATTTATACTTTATTTTCCCCTTTATTGTTGTATTTTTATTATTTTTTCTTTTTTTAATTTTGTTTTATTTATCTCTTGGTTGTTTTTTAAATTTTTTTGTTGTTTTCTTGTTGTATTTTTAAAACGATAAATATATATCCATCTACTGGATCTGTAAAACTGCCCAAAGTAGGAAGGTATTTAAAATGATTTATTTCTATTCTTTTCATGTGTCTATGTGAATATGTTCTCTGGAGTTAACTGTATCGGTTCAAATCTTCAGTGCCGTTTTTCTAGCTGGATGCCTTTGACATAATCAGTCCCCTATAATAAAGTACCCAATAAATATTATCTGTCACCATTATTGTTGCTATAATCTAAATATTGTCCAGGTGGACAGAGTGTGTCATCTGGAGACTGGCTGTCTGCCACTTGACCTTAAGAGTTCAGAATCCTTGTGGTCCAGGATCTACCTTGACACTTGGCAATGTCCACAACTCAATTTCAGCAGTTACCTTCTGGTTTACCTTGGCATTTTTAGCTCTTGTAGACTTGCAATTGTGGATTAAGCTCTCGAAATACAAATGTATTTATGAGAATGTCTGCCTGTATTTGTTTTTCCTATTTATTGTTTTTCATACATATTGATGCCTATTCATTTGGTACATACAAAATCATTTACTTGTGATCTTTGTCATGTATTATACATGATAGGCTCAATATTATGATTTTTTTGAGCCATTAATTCTTCTTTTTTTTAAATTTTGAGTTATTGACACTCTTACTTATTTGGTTTAATTTACCCTTAAATTGACTCCTTTAGTAGCTTCTGTTCTTTTTCTCTAAGATGAAAGCTGAAATTCTAAGTCTTTTATATGTTTTTACCTATCATTCTTCCAATTTAAAAGCTTATGATAGATTGAATTATTTTATGGGTCTTCTCAAAGAAACAGCTTTTGGTTTTGTTTATTCCTTCTGTTCTTTTTAATTCTATTTTTTACTAATTTCAGCATATTTTTAAAATTATCTTGCATTGAAGCATCATATTGTTGAAGGCTATTCATACAACTTTTTCTGTTGGTTAGATTTTGGTATACATTTCTCTCCCTTTCATTGTTCTTAAGAGAATTTTAATTTCAGTTTTTGATTTTCAGTTTTATTTCATGGCTATTTAGGAGGCGTTTTTAAATTTATGTATAGTTGAGACTTTTAACTTTCCCTTTTTTTTTCCTAATTATTTTGGATTATAATTAGAGAATTTTTTTGTAAAGTCACTGCTTTTGATAATTTCTGAAGAGGTCTTCTCTGTGGTCCACTACAGAATTGTCCATGGAAATATAATGGAAGCCACATTTGTAATTAAAAATTTTCTAATAGGCATGTTTTTAAAAA
>PVIY010036993.1:0-25033 GCA_004026745.1 Myrmecophaga tridactyla
CCTTCCTCTACCCCAGCAACTCCCCTCTCATGGTCCCCTTCTCTGAGGGCCCACATTCTACTTGATCCCAACTGCTTAGCCCATGGCTTCATCATTGTCAGGAGCTTGACTTCGTACTTCCAGATCCCTCCCAGAGTTGCCTTTAAAAGAGTCCTGCTAAGGAATGGTTCAGTAGGAATAATGATGGGCAGATAGGCATAGAGGGAGCCTGGTGCAGTGAGTCTTCAGGGAGTCTGTCAGTCACACCAGAGTCTGCCAGGTTGAGTCTAAGGCTGGGCCGGGCATACAGAGTTCAGCCGCTGTCACTGCTGGAGCCACCCTCCCTATCCCCACTCATTGGCTCAGAGGCCTCAGAGGAGTGAGGAGAGACCCACAGACTGCTTCTCACCCACGGCCAGGGAGACCCCAGGTGCACAGTCCAAGGGAGGCCAGAGCCTGGACCAGGGCAGTGTGCCAGCTCCCAACATCCCCCTGGGGCATTTTCTCAGAGACCCAGAGAGGGAACAGCAATGCCTGCAGGCCCGAGGGAGTCTGCCCAGGCATGTGGTGCTTTGTGGGCTTGCCTCTCCTTTGTGGAGCTCAGCCTGCCCTACCCCAAGACCTTGACGCTCTCCCAGGGAAGAGACAACTTCCTCCAGCCAACAACTACTAGAGCATATTCTGGAATTCATCTGGACTCACCAAGGGACATGAGAGGAGGGGGCTGGGGCATCGACCCAAGGCCCGGAGTGTTGTAATCCTGCTAACCTGATTAAGTCCTTGAGAGTGAGGTGAGATGGGAATAGGGAACAGGCTGTTAGCTTCTTGGTTGGTCATCACTACTGTTACCCAATTTACTTATTTCCATAAATGATTCATTGCACTAGACCTCTGTAGCCTTAAGCCAATGGTATATCATGAAAAGGGCCAGCAAATGGAAGTCCTGCCTGTGAATGCTGAGCATTAGATCACAGACTTCCCCAACCATCAGTGGACGGAGATGGGCTGCCTGGAACAGCATTTCTTTATCTGCAGAACCAGACTGTTCCCCTGGGACATTGTGAAAGTGAACAAGTTATTTTGGGAAGAGAACAGGCCCTCTGTGAGTGAAGACACTCATAAATCAAACATTCCCATTATGTCTGTTTCCAATTTCTTCTTTCAATGAATATTTACTCATCATCTATAGCACGTAGCAGCATGCTCCAGCTTTTTTGTGTCTCCTGAGTTAAAAGCATGAACTCAAAATCCAGACACCTCTGATTCTAATTCTAGCTCTTGCTAGATGAGTGACCTTTATACCTCACTTCACTTCTCTGGGCCTCAGTTTCCTCTTTAAGTGGAAATAAACACCTTGCAGAGTTGTTACATAGATCAAATGAGTTAATATATATAAACGACTTAACATTGTGCAATGCTCAGTAAGTGCTCGCTATAAGGACTCTATTTATTTATTTAAAAATATTTTTATTGACAAATCTTCACACACATACAGCCCATACAATCAATTGCTCACAATATCATCAACAATTGTGTATTCATCACCGTGATCATTTTTACATTCGCATCACTCCAGAAAAAGGAGAAACTTATACATCCCATACCCCTTGCCTCTCCCTCTCATTGAACACCAGTATGTCCATCTACCCAATTTATTTTATCCCTTATCCCCCTATTAATTATTTATTTTTTAATCCGTATTTTTTTTTATTCATTGTCCACACCCCAGGAAGCATCACACACAAGGTTTTCACAACACACAGTCACATTGGAAAAGCTACATAGTGGTACAATCATCTTCAAGATTCAAGGCTACTGGAACACATCTCAATTGTTTCAGGTACTTCCCTCCAGCCACTCCAATACTCCATAAACTAAAAAGGGATATCTATATAATGCATAAGAATAATCTCCAGGATGCCCTCTTGACTCTGTTTGAAATCTCGCAGCCACTGAAACTTTATTTTGTCTCATTATTCTCTTCCCCATTTTGGACAAGAAGACTTTCTCAATCTCATGATGCCGGATCCCAGCTCATCCCAGGAGTCCTGTCCCACATTTCCAAGGAGATTTACACTCCTGGAAGTCATGTCCCAAATAGAGGGGAGGGCAGTAAGTTCACCTGCTGAGTTGGCTTAGAGAGAGAGGCCACATCTGAGCAATAAAAGAGATTCTCTGGGGGGTGACTCTTAGGGATAATTACAAGTAGGCTTTCACTATAAGGATTTTGATTATTACATAGCACTTTCACATAATGAGCTCACAGAAGCATATTTGATTTAGTTGGCTCTTAAACTATAACAGAGGTTTCTCAAACTTATGATTTTTAAAGGTGTCCAAGGAACTTGTCAAAAATGGAAATTTTAGGCTCCTTCCATGAAGATTCTCATTTGGTAGGTCTAGAACGTACCCTTGAATATGAATGTTTAACTAATATTCCAGATGATCCCAGTGAGATATGTAGGGAAATGCTGCTCTAGCATTAGAGGGGCTAAGAAGCACACCCCCTGCCCCTCTTTTGCACTTCCCTCCTCATTCTGTAAATTAATCTGAGATGCCACAGAAGGGAAGGTTGTTTGACTTTGAAAAAATTCACATTATCACCCCTAGAAGAGGTTGGAAAGTTCAAAAAGGACTGAAACAAAAGAAGAGTCCTGGTCCCTCAGATAAGCTAAGTGTGCTGGTTTGAAAGGATGTATGTCGCCTAGAAAAGCCATGTTTTAATCTAAATCCCATTTCATAAAGGCAGAATAATCCCTATTCAATATTGCATGTAATTAGATCATCTCCCTAGAGATGTAACCCAATCAAGAGTCATTGTTAAACTGGATCAGGGGAGATGTGTCTCCACCCATTTGGGTGGTCTTGATTAGTTTCTGAAGTCCTAGAAAAGAGGAAACATTTTGAAGAATGAGAGAGATTCAGAGAGAGCAGAGAAGAACGACATAGCCACATGAAACAGAGAGCCCACAAGCCAGCGACCTTTGGAGATGAAGGAAAACACCTCCTGGGGAGCTTCATGAAACAGCAAGCCAGGAGAGAAAGCTAGCAGATGATGCCTTGCTTGCCATGTGCCCTTCCAGCTGAGAGAGAAACTGTGACTGTGTTCGCTATGTGCCTTCTCACTTGAAAGAGAGAAACCCTGAACTTCTTTGGCCTTCTTGAACTAAGGAATCTTTCCCTGGATGCCTTAGATTGGACATTTCTATAGACTTGTTATAATTGGGACATTTTCTCAGCCTTAGAACTGTAAACTAGCAACTTATTAAATTCCCCTTTTCAAAAGCCATTCCGTTTCTGGTATATTGCATTCCGGCAGCTAGCAAACTGGAATGCTAAGTTACAGTTTGTGCTGTCTCCAGTCCTGAACTAGCAAGGGGCTAGGTTTTACCTGGACGTGAGGGTGGTGGATGCATTGTTGCAGGGTTTGGGACACTGAGGGAGGAAGTAGCCATGGAAAGGAGGGCCAGGGTGCCCAGAGGTCATGCGTGACCCAAGCCCGGTACTCACTGAGAATCAAGCACCTGCAGAGTACCAGGCTGCACAGCCTCTTACCCGGCTCTCCAGGCCTCTGTCTTTCCCTCTACCATGATTTTATGCTTTGGATAGTGTGGTGGTTTGAAGCTTTATGTACCCTGGAAAAGGCCATGTTCTTTGAATCCATTCCTGTGGATATAGACCTATTGTGGGTGGGACATTTGATTAGGTTATTTCCATTGAGATGTAACCCATCCCATTCAAGGTGGGTCCTAATCTGCTTACTGGGGTCCTTTATAAGAGGATAAGACACACACAGAAGCTAAGAGATGAAATTAACAGAAGCTCATAGAGAAAACCCCGGAGATCCTAAGAGAGACCCATAGAAACTCAGAGAGGAAGCCACTGGAACCAGAAGCTGAAAGCAATGAAACCTGGGAGCAAAGGGCCAGCAGATCCATGGCCTTCCAGTATGACAGAAGTGTTCTGATACCAGCAGACTGTCTTCAGTGTCCAGGTATCACCCTGTCAATGCCTTTAGTTGGACATTTTTTTGGCCTAAAAACTGTAAATTGTAAGTTAATAAATCCCCATTGTAAAAGCCAATCTATTTCTGGTATATTGCATTTCGTCAGCTTTACCAAACCAAAACATCCAGAATCCTGATGTACTCCATAAACTGCAAGCCCATATTCCTGGAAATTCTGATCCATTTATTGACGCATATATTCATTTACTCAACTACATCTCCTGCACATTTACCAAGCACTAGGAACACAAAGCTGAATAAGAGTCCATGATACAGCTTTTCTCTGTGGAGAAGCTGCAGAAGCTTGGTGTCCAGTGGGAATAACGTATGAACAGATATTAGCAATGCAAGGTGAAAATTGGGTAAGTGAAAAAGGCCACAGGAGATCCAGGGAAAGAGAATATGTCCTGGGGGAGGGGAATGGTTGCAATCCTTAGAAGGTTTCTCAAGAGTTGGGCCAGGTCTTGAAGAATGAGAAATAGTAAATAGACTACCAGAGCAATGAAGGGCATTCTAAGCAAAGAAAACAGTAGGCGGAAATAAACTAAGGTGTAAAAAGTCACAGGTGTGGCTGAAATGCAAAGGGCAGGTAAAGGAGTAGGGCTGATTCTCAAAGACCCCTGGGTTCCATGCAAGGAGTCGGGGCTTTACCCCATTGGGAAGGACTTGGTAAATGGCAGTTCCATTAACCAAGAGAGAGGAGAAAAAAAGAGGGCAGGGTTAGGGATCAATACACGGAGTTCAGCTTGGGACAAGTTGAGTGTGAGATACCAGCAGGGCTTCCACGTGGATGAGGCCCAGGAAGGTTTGGGATATAATAGTCTGGTGTCCCGAGAGACACCTGGGCTGGAGTGGAGATGGGAGACTCCTTATCATGAGGATGAGAGGTGATGCTGAGACAGGAAAGAGACCCCCCCTAGGGAGAGCACACAGAGATGAGAAGACGGATGATGGCATCCATCACCAACAAAAACCTTCACTTCCATGGAAAACCCAGCCCCTTGCTAATGCAGGACAGGAGGCAGCACCCACTAATTTAGCCTTCTGCAGGGACTTACTTTACACTTTACGTGCTGTCCGATTCAAGCCAGGTCTCTGTCTGGGACCAAATAAGGACCTGGTGTTATGTGTTGGATATTTAAGTCTCTTCTGATGAAGGAAGTGTGTCTTCAAAGCTCTGAAACATTTGTTTCAAGGAAGAGTCTGTTTCTGTCTTCAGATCTCTATAAAGGAAAGAATATAGTTAATGCCATCCCTAACCTCAGGATATGTCGGTGGTGGGGGGCTCTGAAGTGATTTCCCCCACCCACCTGTCCCTCTGCTTTAAATCTCCACCATGTGAGTCACAGTTTTACAACCACATGGAAGTGGGTGAGCTGTGTTGCCTTGGGTTGGTGAGTCAACAGATTGGTGCTCCAGCTCTCTGCTCTTTACACACTTGTCTGCCCATTTCTAGTTTTCCATCTCACCTCTATTTACATGACTGCCACATTTGCTTGGTGATAACAGAGCTGCTTAGCTGTGTCTGGCATTCCCAATTGCCAGCAGAACATTTATGACTGAGAGATAGTATATCTTTGTTGTTAAGAACCAGGACTCTGGAGTCAGACTGTCTGAGTCTGCCCAGTTCCACCTCTTACTAGCTTTATGACCTTAACCTTTCTTTGCCTCAGTTCCTTTATCTGTAAAATGGGGATATAAAAGCACCCACCTCACAGGGCTGTGGTAAAAAGCAAATGAGCTCATATATCTCTAAAATAGTGCCTGGCACACAGTAAGCATTCAATAAAAATTAGCTGTAGTTATTACCTCTACTCAGAAGTCCTAATCTCTCTTAGATACGTAGGTTTAAGACAGAGGCCCCAGTTCTTAGTTCCAATACTGGCTTCTCTGTTAAGAAGCCCTGGGTGCTCAGATATGGCCTCTTCCTCTAAGCTAACTCAGCAGGTCAACTTACTGTTCTCCTCACCCACACCCCACGTAGGACATGACTCCCAAGGGTGTAAATCTCCCTGGCAATGTGGGACAGAAATCCAGGGATGAGCTGGGACCTGGCATCAAGGGATGGAGAAAGCCTTCTTGACCATAAGAGGGAAGAGAGAAGTGAGACAAAATAAATCTCGGTGGCTGAGAGATTTCAAACAGAGTCAAGAGGTTATCCTGGAGGTTATTCTTATGCAGTACATAGATATCGTTTTTTAGTTTATGGTGTATTGGAGTGGATGGAGGGAAGTACCTGAAACTGTTGAGCTGTGTTCCAGTAGCCTTGATTCTTGAAGAAGACTGTATAACTATATGGTTTTTACAATGTAACTGTGTGATTGCGGAAATCTTGTGTGTGATGCTGCTTTCATCCAGGGTATGGACAGATGAGTAAAATATATATATATATATATATATAAATATCTATTTATATATAAATACATATATACACATATATATGGATAAAAATTAAATAAATAATAGGAGTTTAAGGGGTAAAATAAATTAGGTAGATTGAAATTAGTGGTCAATGAGAGGGAGGGTTAAGGGGCATGGGATGTATGAATTTTTTCTTTTTATTTCTTTTTCTGGAGTGATACAAATGTTCTAAAAATGATCATGGTGAGGAATACACAACTATGTGATGGTATTGTGAGCCATTGATTGTACACCATGTATGGACTATACGTGTGTGAAAATTTATCAATACAAATATTAAAAAAAAACTCTAGGGGGCTTTCATTGCACAGAGAAGGAAATGAGGCCCAGAATGGCAAAACAACTTGCTCAACCTTATACAGAAAGACCAACGGGAAGCTGGAACTCAGGAATCCTAGTCCAGGGTCCCTCCTACCACTTCACATGGTTGCAGCCAGGCTACCCTGCAGGAAACTTCAGGCACCTGCGCAGAGCACAACCGGCCAACCCACCCACCCCACTGCAAACCAGGTGACTCTGACTCAGGTAGTCTGCACTTCAAAACCTGTCTCTCAAAGGATGGTGCACGTCCTGTGTCTCCACTAGAGAGCTCAGCCTCCTGAGCAGGGTCCAGCAAGGTGCCCTTGCCAACCCAGGGCACGTACTCCAGAAACACCAATGCTGGTGCAGTTAACTGGACATGCCTGCAGTCCCTGCGCGATATTTCAAGAATTTGTCACGTTCTTTCATTCTCTCGTCCTGAAGAGGAATGCCAACCTCTCAGATAAAGATCAGCTGTAGCCCTACACGACCAGAAAGGCACTTCACCATCAGGATTATCGTTCCAGTGGCATGGCATGCACAACAGGGGATCCCTGGGAGCTGGTGGGTAATAGCATCTGCTTTCTCCACAGGTCACCTATCAAAGATTCCTGGGGCCCTCCCAACCTCCCGTCCATCCTTCGACTGTCACCAAATGATAACACCACCTCAGAAGCTTCTGTCCTTCCTTTCCTATAAACCAGTGACTGTGACTCCATAGCCCTATGTTTCTACCTCTCACTAATCTGTGTCCTTAGACCCCTCCCAGAGGGAGGAAGTCAAAGCAAAATGGAACCTGTTGAAGAAAGAACAAATATTTGAAGAGCAGTTTGTAAAACTAGTGACGAGAACTACAGTTCTTTAGGTCTGCTTATGAATGGGCTCTGCCTGAGGACAAATAGTCCTCGGGAAAAGAGAAAGCACCCCTAAATACACTAAGTGGTGAAGTCTGAGAAGTCATTTTTAAAAGCTGACAAGAGTCATCCGGTTTGTGATGAATTTCATTCTGGTGGGGGAGGGGATGGTTTAGAAAGTTCTGTTACTTATCAGCTTTTGGCTTTCTCCTGCTCAAAAACGTTACTTGGATCTGCGTTCATTCACTTCTATTTCTAAGTTGTTGCTGGGATACAGAGATAACAAGGTCTGCTGATCTAAATACTGCTGGCTGTGGGGACTAAGAAATACTGTAATAACTGTCCTTCAGCAGTCTGAGATTGGTCTTGGTGTCAGCAGTGTGGCATGCAGTGGAGACTGTGCAACCTTCAGAATCTCACAAATTGGGATCTAATCCCACATCTGCTAGTCACTGGCTGTATGGCTTTGGACAGACTATCTAAATTCTCTGGTCTCAATTTTCTTGTCTGTAAAATGGGAATACTAATATTGAACTCATGGTGCTATTGTACTGATCAAGACTCAATGTCTAGCAGAATTGGAAGTGATTGTAACATTGCTTAACTAGCAGAAAACAAACCACTTCCAAGCAAAGAAGAGGGAAATGAAATAAAAAATATTTGACCAATCCAATAGAAGGCAATACATTGGAAAGAAGAGAGAAGTAAAGACAGAACATGTAATTAGAAAACAAAAGGTGACAGAAATAAGTAAAATATATCAGTAGTCACAACAAATGTAAATATAGTAAACTCATCTGCTATAAGACACATTTTAAGCTTAGGTTTAATTTTTTTCCATTCCGTTTATTTACTCATTCAACAAATAATTATTAGCACCCACCAAGAGCCTGGTAATAGTCTGAGGTACTGTAATCCAGCTGAAAGCTATTCATGAAGCACATTTTAAAAAATCAGACATTAAAAAAGAAAACTAAACAAAAAAGTGAAAAAACAACAAAAATTTTTAAATCAGATGGAAAGGATTTGAAGGCAAAAGATTAGGAAAAAACATAACAGATAAATGCTAAGAAAAAAATGATTTAGCAGTATTAATTTGAAACAAAATAGACTTTAAGACAGAAACTTGGCATAAAGGAGAAATTGGTAAAAGGAATAACTCATCAACAAAAGTATCCTAAAGCTATATGCACCTTACAACATAGCCTCAAAATATATAAAGCGAAAACTGACCACCTTATCAGGAGATATTAACAATCCACAATCCTAGTGTTAAATTTTAATGACTTCTCTCAGAAAGTGTTTAAACACACAAAAAATGCTAAGGATATAGAAGACTTTAACATCACAGTTATTATGGACTCTTGCATCTCATAAATACAAAATAAACATGGTTTTCAAGTACATGCTTATGAAGAATTAACCATGTACCCTAGGCTACAAAGGAAATATCAAAAGATACCAAAGAATTGATATGCAGGTTGCATTCTCTGACCTCAGTACAATAAAATTATGTGTCAGTAACCAGTATTGCCCCATTACATCCCTGGTTTAAGAAAATTGTAAGATGCACTTCTAAATAATTAATAGGTCAAAGAAAGAATAATAATGGCAATTATATTCTTTGAGGGATATCCTGGGAGAGTGAGTACTAAGAGAGTTGATGAGAATCCTGAAAACTAGGGCAAGTGGACAGAAAGAAGAGTTTTAGTAATTCTGGACAAGACTATTTCTCAAATACCCTTTTATCCTTCCACACTCCTGCTTTTGCTGTTTTCTCTGTCTAGAATGCCCTTCCTCTCCTACTTCCCCCACACCCACCTCTCTACTCTCACCCTTGTCTGCGGAAATACTTTTCAGCTATTAAGACCCAGTTCTACTGTCATTGACTCAACTTCTTACTCCCACTCCTTGGCTCCCAAAGTGCTTTAAGCATCTCTTTTGTAGAGCACTTTTTTTGTTGTTGTTTTTTCGCTTGGGCAAGCACCAGGAATCTAACCCAGGTCTCCAGCATGGCCGGTGAGAACTCTGCCATTGCACCACCATCGCCCACTCTGTCGAGCACTTTTTAATCACCATTAATTACCTGTTTATATGTCTTTTGCCTTTACAAACTATCAACTCAAGGGTATAGAGGCTGCATTCTAGTCATCTTCACCTATACAGAGCCCAGCAGAGTGCCGCACACAGCAGACACTTGGTAAATGTTTGTTGAGAGACCTTTGGGGACCCCTTCCCCACCCTATGTCTTTAATTAGCTGGAGTATTTCAGTCTATGGCCTGACTGCCCTGGCCAGAGGAAAGATCCCCACCTTCATTTCTACAGACATTTCACAAAAGCTCTCACCATTCGTGTGCCAGAGAAAGCCGGAGAACCACATTCCTACCAGGTAATGACCCCTGCTGAAACCGCAGCTAAAATGCAATGCCACCCTATAAGAAACTGCTTTAACTCAGAGCCCAGGATTTTCAGCAGATTTCATTTTCCAGTCTGTCCCTCGGATATCTGGATATTTGAAAATTTGACCATAACCCTGCCTAGAAATTGGTATTCACTCAGTTTTGCAGTGAGGGGTAAGGTTTTACTCCCAGCTAGAGAAAACCTCATTAAGGACTATTGTTTATCTTCTTGGGGAACCATTTGCCTAATGTGAACCAAATCTTAAAATGCAAATTCTTTCTTGGGGAATGAGTATGGTAAATGATGTTGCAATATTGCTCAGAATAATTTGAGAGCAATTCTTTTATTATTACTATGACCATCATCATCATCATTTCAACCTAGCAATTAGGTTAATACAATTACATCAGCGTTTTCAGCAAATTATTGTGGCATGAAGGAGAGAGAGTGTGCTTGTGTGTATAGAAATTACAGCTGTCATCATTTCTGTCCTGTGTTAGGGGACAGATAGGGGATAATTTAACCACAAGCATGTGCTCCAGGCTCCTGAAGAGTGAGATGAATCCAAGGACAAAGGGGATGCCTAACAGTACTTTTTCCTACTACTATGAAGGTAATGAACATGACTAATAAAATATTTAGCCTGGTCCATGAGGCCACAATAAAACACATGTGTGTCCATCAGTGTCGCGGCACCTCCCACGGACTCTGATTCTCCATGTCTGGGCATTGGTGGCAGCCCAAGAAGGCAAAGATGAACTTGGCTCAAGCAAGTAGAAGCAGCACTTGTGATTCCTATCGCCTAGGAATCACCACTTGATTTATAACCACATCCCCAATTACCCAGCACTTTAACAGAATTGGTAAAGCAGAGGAGGGAACGAATAGTGCTAGTTCTTATGGAAAGTCACAACAGCATCATTGAAAGAGCTGGAGTGTTGGAATTGACCAGACCTGAGTCGGTTCCAATTAATTAATTTCACTTAATATTGTAGAATCCCAGCTGTGTGACCTTGTACAGGTGACGTAACCTCTCTGAGTTGTTTCCTTGTCGACAAAATGCCAGCTATACCCCCCTCCTTTATGGTGGTTGTGAGTATTAAATGGGATCATTCATATGACATGTTGTATGAACCTGCACTGTATCACTTGGAAAATAAAAGTCTACTTTGTGTCACGGTTATTCATTATCATTAATTTATATCATCTCAAGACTTGTTTTCCAGCCCCTCCCCCCTGGTGCTGAGCTCTGCACCTATCTTAGGGCTCCCACTTGCCGACCCAGGTCTTTCAGAACCTCAGTGGCCAAAGGAGCATCCTTAAGACATCCAGGAGGAGGCACCCCACCCCTGGAGAATCTCTCGGCTCTCTTCTCTGCCTGGGCTGCAATTTGAGCTGTCAGCCTGGGCATTTCTCTTAGAGGTCAGTATGTCATAAGCACAAGCACCGCCAGGGCAGGAGAGTGTAGGCTGTGCCTGGAACCCCAGAGCTGTGTCGGGTGCCCCTTCCCTAGGGACTGCCTGTCCATCCTCAGTGTCCTAGGTAGGCTCACCTGACACCCTCCTCTCCCCCATACCCACCCACCCACTCCCACACACACATATTAACCCTTATGCCTTTTTGGAGATTTTGGTTCAAGCTGAATAAATTGGGATCATCATTGTGGTATTTGAAATGCCAGTAGCCTCATCCTGAGAGCGGACCTAAAAGTCCATGAATAATCTTGTCAGTTTTTTAATCCCCTACCTTTAAGCTTATTTATTAAAACTTGGAATATGTAGAGGTAGAAATTAGAGGGAAACAAAATATCTATAGTTCCAGTCTACAAAAACCTTTAAAAAAACTTTTTTTAATCATCCAGCTATATATCCTTCCCGTCTTTCTTTTATGCATGTTTGATTTATTTTACATAGTAATGGCCATGCTATATATTGACTAGTCATTTATGTGTCATTTATGTGCTCTTTCCAGTTAATATTGTAGACTAAACATTGTGTTAATAGTTGTACAATTTTTCCTAACAGGAATTCCAGAACCATCTCCCTGTCATTAGAATCTTAGGTTGTTGCATTATGAAATGAAGCAAGCTTCTTTTGCTTTGGAGTCATCTCAGGAATTATTTTCTAGAAGTAGAAGTATGGGGTTAAATGGTTTAAGACTCCCAATACATATCACCAAACCGATTTCCAAAAGAGTTATGTCAATTTGTAGGCCCCCAAACTTTTCCTTCTGATTTTCCCTGATTTGTCCCCTCAAAATTCCAGCATCCTTAGAGCACCTCACATAGGCAGAACATTGTCTCACGGCTGCCCAGAATGCAGCTCCCATGCCACTGGAGTTCAGGAGATGATATTAGGAGTAAATGAACAAACTTTCGATATGCATTAGAAACATGAAACACCCAGGAGTCTATGCTTTCATGAATATTGTTGTTTAGGACCAGTCTAAAGTATCTTTTAAGTTTTAAAAAAAATCTTCTGAATGAGAAAAAAATACTAAGTAAATAAGAGTTTATACTATATAAAAATACAATAAAAACTGTAACAGTGGAGCAAGCAAATCTGCCCTGGTCGATTAGACAGCCCAGCCTTGCGCTTAGAAGGAACAGGGGCAAAGAAAGGAAAGCTCAGTGAAACACACGTCACACACTTGGGGCCAGAGGCTACGAAAACACAGAGCCCTCCCTTGGAGAGCTGAAGATGAGATGCGGGCAGCATTTTAGGCTGTTATCAGACATTGTTACCTTAGCGGGAATGAGAGAGCTAAGGAAGTGAGGGGGCCAGTGCAGACCTTGGGTCCCACATCCCACAGTGGGCTCTGAGGGGTGGAGGGAAAGAGAAAGGCAAGAAGAGGCCAACGAGAGGGAAAGTTTGTGAACTAATGCTGCCAGTTTCACAACTTTGCCTTGAAAAACAAGTAGCATCAAAGAAAAGCCAGCACTGAGGCCTGTTCCGCTACTAAAACATGCAGGTATATGGAGAGAAAGGGAGACTTGGATCAGTCAGCTTGGCATCCGGGTCCTGGCTTTGCCACTTCGTAGCTGTGTGAAGTCTCAGTTTTCTAACTGTAATTGGGGATGATAATAACACTGATCTCTTAGCACCACTGGGAGGAAGAGAAAGGATGGAAGAAGGCCTATTTTGGGGCCTAGCACACTGTCCTCAAGAGAGACCAGTACAGGGCACAGGTGCTGGGGGCTGTAGCTGTCACAGTGGGATTGAGTGGTGACCGTGGGGGCGGGGTCTGTGGGAGTATTGTGTAGTAACAGTGGGAGAGGGGAGCTATAGTAGGATTGAGTAGGAACAGTGGAGGAGGGGCGCTATGGGAGTATTGAGTAGTACCAGTGGGGGAGGGGTTTACGGGAGTATTGTGTAGTAACAGTGGGAGAGGGGAGCTATAGTAGGATTGAGTAGGAACAGTGGAGGAGGGGCGCTATGGGAGTATTGAGTAGTACCAGTGGGGGAGGGGTTTACGGGAATATTGAGTAGTATCAGTGGGAGAGTGAAGTAACAGTGGGCGTTTGCTATAGTAGTGTAGCATAGTAACAAGGGTGTGTGGAGAAGAAAGGATGGATAATAGTAATAGTTTTGAGTGGTAATTGTGTTGCTGGTGGTAGTCAGACCCCCAAATGATTATTGATTGTCCCCACAAAGCTCAGAGGATGTTCTCCCTTGCCCAATCTTTGAAGTATTCCCATCAAAGAAGAGTTGCCTAACCAGGAAATCCCACACACCCACCCACTTTCCACGGGCTGGACTTGAAAGGACCACTGAGAACCCATGATCCAACCATCTCAGTTTACAGAGGAAGAAACCAAGTTCCAAAGAGGGCAATCGCTGCACCCACACAAAATTAGCAGTAAAGCAGGCTGCACCCCAGTCTCCTGTTGCCCGCCCAGGGCCCCTCCCACACTCTAGGGGATCCCCCAAGCCATAACCCCCATCTGGGTGGAGAGAAGTATCCTCCTTAGACAGTGCTCAGTAACTAGAATTCACTTTCCTGGTCATGATTTACTACCCAATTCTAGGTGAAAGCACTGACTGTGCTCTTGAGACAAGTGGATTTCCTGTCTGGTGGCAGGAATGAGGAAACACCCTCCCCCTGCTGAAATCAATGGGCAAGAGGTTAATCCCCAGACACCTGCTGTCTGCTGTGTAGTGGGTGCTTCATGGAAACAAAAAATAAAATTAAGAAATAGCATATGGTAAATATCTTTCACATCAGTGAACATCGTCGGATTAATTTGTCCAGGTATCCCTTTAACAGGGACACAGAGTTTTCTATTCTGCATGTAAATAATCACTTCCATTTATTGAGCACCTATTACAGGCCAGGTGCTGTGCTAAGTGGGTCAGACCCCGACAGGAAGCAGACTGAAGACTCAAATTGGGTATTGTGAGGAGAGTTGAATAAAGGGCCTGTTTACAGAGGTGTGGGAAGGGTGTGGCGAGACCCCTCAGGAGTGTGCAGGACCCTAGAGTTGAGAGAGTGAGCCATTACCACCTGGAGCTAAAGAGGTGAGAGGTGGGAGACAGAAAACCCCAGGGAGAGGGAGTGAGACAGGAGCCCTGACAGGACTGAGGGGCGTAGCCTGCTGACCGCACCCAGCAGGGGGAAGCCAGAGGGAGAGGACCCAGAGAGTATTTGACCAGGTTTATTTTACTTGGTTCTCACAATAATCCTATAGGGTGGGTCCTATTATTGTCAGCCGCATTTTAGAGATGAAGAAGCTAAAGTTAAAAGGAGAAACAAGTTGCCCAGTTCTGGTAAGTTGCAGGACCAGAATTTGAACCCAAATCTCTCTGTCTGCACAAACCATAGAGTTCCCCCATTCTGGTGTGTTGTGCCATAGTGCGCTATGAAATGAGCATTTTTTTTTAAAGGCAATTGCATAAGACTGGACTATCTGCCTTAGTTTAAAAGTGTTGAAGCCCCTTTCCATCCCCTTTTATAGTCAAATATATAATCATCATTATTTGGAGATGGAAAGCAATTCACAGGGTAACCGATGAACAATATGAAAATTTATTTAATCACTAAACTTTGGAGGAACTGAATGTCCTGTATAGGGAATCAGAGAGAGAAGAGATGGAAAAAATGATGAAATAAAACATCGGCCATGGGCACCTGAATGGATTTGGAGGGCAAGCCCACCCCCCTCACTGCAGGAAGAGGCACCTGAAGGGGGGAGTGTGAGCTGTCCAGGGGCACTGGGTCTCCTAGCAGAGGAGCCAGGGGAGCCCCCAGCCTCTTCTCCACACCCCCCTACTTGCTGGTCATGCCCTAACCACATGGAACAGCTTGCCGTTTCTGGAACACAGCTCTCCAGGCCCCAGACTTTGTGCATGCTGTTTCCTCTCTTGGAATAACTGGAAATGAACCTTACATCACCCTAAGTCCTGTACGCACATCACATTTCATCTTTGAAACAACCTATTATTATAGGTACTTGTATTAGTTTGCTAATGCTGCCAAAATGGAATATGACAGAAATGAAATGGTTTTTTAAAAGGGGAATTTAATAACTTAGAAGTTTGTAGTCCCAAGGCCATAA
The DNA here is from genome assembly GCA_004026745.1 of Myrmecophaga tridactyla. Taxonomy (NCBI): domain Eukaryota; kingdom Metazoa; phylum Chordata; class Mammalia; order Pilosa; family Myrmecophagidae; genus Myrmecophaga; species Myrmecophaga tridactyla. The sequence continues at coordinate 15,516 of PVIY010036993.1, forward strand.
ATTTGTTCAAACTAAAGTATCCAGAGAAAGATACCGTGACTCAAGGAAGGCTGATCTGGGAAGGCATGTGGCTGACATCTACTGGTCCTTGTCCCTGGTTTGTTGCTTCCAGCTTCTAAGGCCAGTAGTTTCCTCTCTAAGCATCTGCAGACCTTCACTTAGCTCCTCTGGGACACAACTCTGGGTTCTGGCTTGCTTAGCATCTGACAGGAAGGCACATGGTGACGTCTGCTGAGCTCTACCCGTGTCTAAGCATCTGCTCTCTCTGTCAGCAGTCCAAGCATCTCCAAACATCCATGTCTCTGTCAGCTCTGAAGCAACTGTTCTGAAGTGAATGCATCTAAGATTTCTTCAAAATGTTTCCTCTTTTAAAGGATTCCAGTAAACAAATCAAGACCCACCTGGAATGGGCGGAGTCACCTCTCTATCTAATCGAAAGGCCACGCCCACAATTGGGAGCACTACATCTCTGTGGGCATAGTATAATCAAAAGGGTTTCCACCCTACAGTCTTGAATCAGGATTAAAGGATGTGGCTTTTCTGGGGTACACAACACCTTCAAACTGGCACAATACTCTTATCATCCTCAGTTTACAACTGGAGAAAAAAAAGCCCAGAGCAGTTAAGTAACTTACCCAAGTTCACACAGCTAATAAGTGGCAGGGCAGGAATTCCACTCAAGGATCTAAGCCGTTGCTCTTTATGACTGAATTATACTTTCTAGGATGCTCTGGCCACTTCCTCCTCACCCCTCTGTTAATTAAATTCTGTTGATACCTCAAAAAATCCTTATTTCAGGGCTTCCCAGATTTTTCTGCCAAGGGACTTTTAATATGAGAGAGTGAACAGTTAGCCCTGGGGACTGGGGGTCACAGTCTGGAGGAATCCGCCATATGGGAGAAATTTTTTGCGGTCTCTTGTTTTAATCTTAAAATTCATCCAAACTGCTTAATGGCAGGGGGCTTCCTTTGGGGGTGATTGAAAAAGTTCTGAAACTAGATAGTTATGGTGATTGCACAACACTGGGAATGTGCTCCACGGCACTGAACTATAGACTTTAAAATGGTTAAAGCAGTAAATTTTATGTTTATGTAGATTTTACCACAATGAAAAAAAATTAATTCATGCAAACTTTGTTTTCTGCTACATAATATTTCCATCTTTGCTTATTTTTTAAATAATGCTTTAAATTACTTACCATTTAGCAAACCGATGCTCTCTTGGCACAGGTCCCACATCCTCTGGCAATGCGGAGTTTACTTTAGTTTAAGCACCTGCTCCTCTGGAAAGCCTTCCTTAGCTCTGCCCCAGCAAGCAGAGTTACAGCATGCAAGATATGCCTCTCATGACTCAGTATTTCTGTGAGTAACTAAGTGAGATGCCATTAAGGGCTGTTCAGTCCAATAGGCCCCAGGCACAACAGGCAAGAAATCAAGTGCTACCCTGAAAAATGGTAAGGCATATGGGGAAGGCAAGCGGCAGAGCTCATTGAGGAAACATGGTCTTTCTCCAGTGAAGTGCTGGTAAATATTTATCATTTTCCTTGGGATTGGGAGTGGGACTTTAGTGCTTGCCAATTTCCATGGTGTAAAAACTCTCACCATGGCTGATTTCCTGCTACCAACGTGATATCACTGAATGTGGAGTTGGACAGAGAAGCACAGTAGCGGGCATATAGTATTCCGCCATATAGGTTCCAGGGACAAAAGTAACTTCAGGAGCATAGGTAATTGTAAAGTGTAGTAAAACAATTAGGAAGTGCTGAGTTTTGAGTATTTATTACATACATTTTAATGTAATATATCTAATTGTAAATTTGTATCATTTACTTTTTAATAATGGCAGAGATTAACAACAGGTTCACAAGACTCCAGAAAATTTATCAATCAGCTCTTGCAAGCCAGTATAGCCCAGCTCTAGCTCACAATTAACTTCCTCTTGTTTTTGCTTGAATTGTACTATTCCCCAAAATTAATCACTGTTTGGAGGAGAGGAAGACATTCATAATTTAATAGAGGTATTAGGTCATAAAACCCACATGCCTGCAGCTCACACTGTGGGGATGCTGAGAAGAAACCTAAGGACAAGGGTCCACCTCCACCATTGACCACAGACCACAGGGCTCAGAACTTCTCTCTCCCAGATCTCTGCCAGTTCCTGGGATTGACTGACCATGAGAGGGATAGGAGAGGATGGCTGAGCAAATGCCTAAAGGGACAAAACCCCAGAATTAATGTTTCAGGGCAGGGGCGTTGGAAGGAAGGGGTGGAAAGGATGGATCCAGAGAGTTAAAATTTTCTGATGGGGAGAGGAGGGGTTTTCCCCAGGAGATGGGTGGAGATTTGAAGATCTGGACCCTTGCTAACAGGTGGGGCTTGGGGAACCAGGTCAAGTGTAAGAGAATGTCATCAAGGGTTCCTCCTAATGATAGACAAAAGTATAAATATTTAGAAGACAGCCCAATATAACAAAAATTTGACTTTTCTTCTCCCACGTTGTAATTCTGAAATGTCTACAACATTTTAGTAGAAAAACTCAGGGGATACCTACATAGCTTAATGTGACAATTTTAGGAAACCCAACAAGATGGGCTGGCAGGGGAACACTGCATCTACTCATTGGCACCAGAGAAGAGGGACCATTTGCCTCTCAGTGATTCAGAGTTCTAAGAGGCAGACCACCCCAGGACTAGGGGAGCCTCCTGACAGTTCAGGCTCATCAACCCAACTTAGTTCTGCTCACTCCTGTGGGTTGGAAGGAGAAGAGAGATGGGCCCCACATCTGCATAGCATCTCTTACTACTCTAGCACACGATATTGACATTGTTGTTTTACTTGTCGACCTCCACCCCTAGGTCCCATACATCCTTAGCACACGGCCTCATATAGAGTAGTGCTCATGAATATTTAGGGTATGGATGAGCCCCCAGAAGGTGTGCCTTCAGGCTTCCTATGAGAAGAAAGCTCAGAGCAGCTGGTCTGGAACCAGGCCTGGGGCAGTGCTGAGCAAGTAAGAGAACCTGGCCAAGGAGCACCTCCAAAACACACTAGTCAATGGGAAAATGTCATTTTTAGCTCCTATTGAGCTCGAGGCACTGGACTTGGCACTAGGAGAAGACAAAGCAGGAGAGAATCAATCTGGGCCCTTACGGAGTTTATGGTCTGATGGAAGAGATGCGTCTTCTATATCTGAGGAGATCAAATAATTCAGAGGATGAGCTCATGGGCTCCTCTGTGAGGTGGGATGACTTGTTGATGGTCCTGCACCAGAACCAGGATTCTGCCAGGTCTCCTGCTCCTTGGCTGATACTAAGCTGCTCCCCTCTTCCTGCATCCTCTCCTCTCTGGTCCAGGCAGAAGGGCTCCCAGGACAGCTGGCATGATCACCTCCAGCTGGGGAGGCCTGGGAAGACTTCCGGACACACAGGATTGTCACTGGGTGTGATGGAAGGAAGTGGGAAGGAGTGTAAGGGAGAATTAGGGAGCTCACTGGAGGAAGGAAAGGGTTGGATAGTGCTAGTCGTTCATGTGGGAAAGCACTGTATGCAAAATTGGAAAAGCAGGTTAAGCATTGATATTGAATGCCCAGGGAAGAATTTGGCACTTTCACAAATCATTTGTTCAGATATAAGAGAGGGAGTGTGTATATTTATTTGTGTGATTATTTGATTAAATAATGTCTGTTTCCCATACCCAATTGTAAGCCCCATGAGGGCACAGAGGGGCTGTGCCTGCATTTGCTCACCAACACACCTGCTGTACCTAGAGAAGTGCCAGGCAGAGAGCAGGCACTCAGCAAGTGTTCACTGAAGGAATGGATGAATGAATGAATGAATGAATGAATACTCAGAGGTTTTCTGCTTGGGTTTTTGGTGTCAAACTCCAAATGCAGTCGGGGAGGAGGCTTCAGAGCTTCTAGCTTCACTCCACCAGTCTGCTGTATGCAGGGGGGTGCATTTATTGTCTCATTTGAAGCAAGAGTTCCTTAACTTACAAATTAAGTTTGAAGACCCTTGAAGGGCATCCTCCAAGGCCCTCATGCTTCCTCCTTTGTGAGTATTGTCGGAGGACCATTGCCTGGAGGCCTGCGAACAAATGGGCCAAGGTCGGATTCTCTAGGCTCAGTCCATCTCCACTGATTGTACCAGAGCATTTGCCCACTTTGGAGGGCCCCTTCATGCAATTTCGTGGTCTAATCAGCAAACAGACCCTTTCCTTTCCTGTTGCCTGAGGTCTCAGGAGAATGACTCAGCACAAAGTCAGTCTCAGTCCCCGCTCTTCCCGTGAAGGCTGGTGTCCTCACCTTCTCAGACAGATGCCCTGGCCTCGCTGCAGGGCTGCTGTCAGCCTCGCCGGCTCCCTCCAGCTCCCGGATTTTCTAGACCTAGATTCAAAACAGCCAACTCAGTTGAAAAGAAAAGAAAAACAAATCTCCTCCCTCCACACCCAGACTCCTTGCATTGGAGCTGGGGAAGTGCCAACAAAAATCGTATGATGTCATCCCCCAACTGTTCCTGTTAATCCCTTTCCTGCCCAATATTGAGTCTTGGTTTTTATTTGAGTGATTTTATTGTCAAAGGTTGGTTGAAAACCTTGGAGGGCTGTACCGGGTAAGCTGGTGATGCCTTTGATGTGCAGAGTGATCCAGGGACCTCTGCTCCCCAAACCCCAGCAAGAAAAGAAAATGGTATTTGCAGAAAGCTAGAAAGCTGGAGGATTTTGTTTCAGACAGTGTGTGTTACCAGTGGCATCTGGTTTCGCATTTCGCAGCTAGCACATCTCTGCGGCCCAGCCTCTGGGAGAGGATTTCTTGTCCTCTCTAGGCCCTGTGAGGACACTGCAATCCCAAACTCTCTGAAGAGCTTTTTTCCTGCCCCTGTCATTGCTTTGAACCCTCTTCCCTCCTCTGAGGGTACCCTCCCCCAACCCACACTTCCATTGCCAACTGTTCTAATTTTCACTGCCAGAATGCAATACACCAGAAACAGAATGGCTTTTAAAAAGGGGAATTTAATAAGGTGCTAATTTACAATTCTAAGGCTGAGAAAATGTCCCAATTAAAACAAGTCTGTAGAAATGTCCAATCTAAGGCATCCAGGGAAAAGATACCTTGGTTCAAGAAGGCCAATGAAGTTCAGGGTTTCTCTCTCATCGGAGAAGGCACGTGACAAACAGGGTCAGGGTTTCTTTTTCAGCTGGAAAGGCATGTGGTGAACACGGCGTCATCTGCTAGCTTTCTCTCCTGGCTTCCCTTCACGAAGCTCCCCTGGAGGCATTTTCCTTCTTCATCTCCAAAGGTCACTGGCTGGAGGACTCTCTGCCTCTCATGACTGTGTCATTCTCTGCTCTCTCAGAAATCTCTCACTTTCTCCAAAATGTTACCTCTTTTATAGGATTCCAGTAAACTAATCAAGACCCACCCAAATGGGTGGAGGCATGTCTCCACCTAATCCAGCTTAACAGCCACTCTTGATTGAGTCACATCTCCAGGGAGATGATCTAATTACAGTTTCAAACATACACTACTGAATAAGGATTAGAAGAAATGGCTGCCTTTACAAAATGAAATTAGGATTAAAACATGGCTTTTCTAGGGGACATACATCCTTTCAAACTGGCACACCAAGTATCCAAATCCCAACTGTCTTAGTTTCCTAAGGCTGCCATAAAAAGCATGACCAAACAGATGGGCTCAAAAAGACAGAAATTGGGTGGGCAACAGTGGCTCAGTGGCAGAGTTCTTACCTGCTGTGCCATAGGCATGGGTTCAATTCCCAGGGCCTGCCCATGCAATAAAAAAGAAAAGAAATTAAATTTATTGTCTCAGCTCTAGAGATTAGATGTCCAAAATCAAGGTGCCACCTATTTGGAAAGGTCAACTGGATTCTAGTTAATTTCCTATATTGGTCAGTTTAAAGGAGAACCAGTCAACTGCCAAAGGCAGATGGGTAAGTACCTAGCCTGCTTGTGGATGTTAGAGAGTCAAACCTCACATGCTTGGACTAAGCTCACATGAGCGGTAGCTATTTGTCTGCACACACGTCGGGATTTCCCAATTTCCCTAGTTGGCACCATCTTCCAGGTCTGCTGCATCCACCATCATCCTTCTGGGGAATATGTCCAGCAGAATACTCCTACTCAGAATAGAAACTTTGTTAGCTGTCTTTCCCACATCTAGATTTAAAAAATTAATTTAGTTATCGACTAAATTAAGTTGTGGCTAATGTGACGTGAGTGGGAAGCTCTTTGCTTCTTTGATTATCAGGGTGTCTACCTCTGAGTACCTCCATCTACCTCCTCTGGAGGAACCAATCCCATCAAAAGACTGGTGAGTTGGAAGCTGAAGAGAATAACATATAGCCAGTTACTCATCCAGGTAGCAGCCATGACAACAAGTATCATTCCGCCATCTCTTTGGCTGTAGAACCAACACAGAGCTGAAGAACATTTTAACATCTGCTAATACTTTGGCAAAAATCTTTTCGACAAAGGCATTTTGCAGCGTCACCTTATGACTAAACTTATTGTGTGTTAAATTATTTAGAAATGTTTCTGAATGTTATTTTGTGCCACTTATTTTAAAATCGTAATAAATCATGTTATTTTATATTTTAAAAATGTATCATTAAAAAAGACAAGGTGTCAGCAGGGCCATGCCACCTTTGAAGCTTGTGGGGGAGAATCCTTCCTTGCCTCATCTAGTTCCAGGAGTATGTCAGCAATCCTCGGTGTTCCCTGCTGTTTCGCTTTGCTGTAGCTGCTGGAATGCAATATACCGAAAGTGGATCGGCTTTTATAAATGGGATTTATTAAATTAAAAGTTACAGTTCTAAGGCTGTGAAAATGTCCAAATCGAGGCACCAAAAAGAAGACACAATTAGCCTCAAGAAAGGCTAAATGAGTCCAGGGTTTCTCTGTCACATGGAAAGGCACATGGTGACATCTGTTGTCCTTCTTTCCAGGCTCCTGGTTTCAGACAGCTCTCTCAGAATCTCCAAATATCTGTGTCTAAGCTTTCTCCAAAATGTTCTTCTCTCCTCTTAAAGGACTCCAATAAGCTAATTAAGACTCACCTTGAATGGGCGGGGTCACATCACCATGGAAATAATCTAATCCTAAAGCCCCGCCCACTGTAGGCCTGCACCCACAAGATTAGATTTAAAAAGCATGGTTTTTCTCGGGTACATAACAGTTTCAAGCCAGTACACTTGGCCTGTAGCTGCATCACTCCAATTTCTTCCTCCTACATCTTCACATGCCCTTCTCCCTGGTGTCTCTCTGTGTTTGTGTCCAAATTTCCTCTTATAAGGGCACCAGTCTTATTGGTTTAATCATGTTAGATTTGGCCTCATCTTAACTAATCATGTTTTCAAAGACCCTATTTCCAGATCAGATCACATTTACTGGACAAGGGTTAGGACTTAAACATATCATTTTGGGGGACACCATTCTACCTATAATGCCAACCTACTCTAGAAACACCTGTAATAACAACCATACCTTCAAAAGGTGAGGCGGGCTTGCAGCTAGGAGACAAGGGTTTGAGGCTCAATCCAGGAAAACCCAGAAAAGCCACTTGACTTCTTTGAGCCCTAGTATCCCAACTATAAGACTGAAGTATTGATACTTGCCCTGCTGCCTGCCCTATATCTTCTCTGACCATTGAAATATCAAAAGAAAATCATGTACTTTAAAAAGCTCTATAAACCAAAGAGCCCTGTATTAATGTAAGGCATTATTGTCAGTATTGTAAAATGTGAAGGACAGTCGGAGAAGCAAGGAAGCTGGAGTATTTTCAAGGGAGTGATTCCAGAGAAGAACCATGAAATCTAAGACAGAAATAAAGGAAAGTTATGCCCAAGAGGAGACTGATGAATTGTGAGAAAGGACTGGGCACAGTGGGTCTGGGTTCTTGATGAGGTTGAAGAATTGTTGTAGGAGGGCCTTGAGGAAATAAGCTGGAAGGACAGGCGATAATGGTCAGAGAGTAAAATAGCTGGGTTTGAGATTTGGAAGATTACGCTATTTTGGTGATGAAAAGGGTCAAGGTGAACCATGGGCGCGGCTGGCTAAGGTAGAAGGATCTGAAAAAGTCATTCACATGGACAATGAATGAAGGGCCCAAGAATGATGAGGTAGTTGGGGTGGAAAGGATGTTCAGAGCCCAGGTACCAAGGAGGTCAGTGAGCGAGCGGGTTGGTCAGGAGACTTGTAAGAGCATCGGGGACAGCAGGGGGCTGAATGGCATGAGTCCAAAGGATCAGGGGCTTTCCCAAGTGGCCCTGGGAAGCCAGGAAGGTTTCAGACCAACCCTCTGAACCTGAGGGGGTTATGTGAGAATAAACAGCCCCCACCTGAGAGGACAATGGGCCAAGAGAAGGGAATGTTCCAGAAAATGCGGTGAGTGCAGAGGAGTTTATGTATGTCATGGAGCAGTGGTGGGATCTGGGTGGATGGGGGTGGGAGGGCTGGGCCAGCTGAAAGGGCAAATAGAGCAGCCTGGGGATGGAGTCTGGAAACTAACAGGGACATGGGAAAGCTTGGACTCCTGGCTGTGACTGAGAATGATGGGCTTTACTCTTGTGGTCTCTAACAATGGGGTCAAGACTTGGGGCTGAAGGCTTCACACACTGGCTTGACCACAGAATGGGTTTGGGCAGGCGGGCAGCATGGCTTTGGCAGGCCTCAGGTCTCATGGACCCTGCATGGTAGGTTGTGGATCTTCAGAGACTGCTCAGCTAGGGATCGTGAGGAGAGATGGGGCCCCACCAGAGAGATGGCCAGATCAAAGACTAGAGAAGGTCTGAGGTCCATTCCATCTCTGCTATACTGTTTCATCTCTGCTAAACACTTTGCTGTTGTCCCAAGGACCCGTCCCAACTCTGAGATGCAGGGTGAGGCTATTCTGGTTGATTGGTTTCAAATTTCAACCAGCTGTAACAGCCCTGCAAGTGTCTTGACCTCTGGATGCCGAGAAAGGAAACAGACACCCCCAGGCTACCCTAGAGGCCTAAACACACCCACCCAAAGCCAGCCTCAGATTGAACCCAAAATCTGAACTGACACAGGAAGCGGGAATATACAGAAATCCCTAGTGCTCAGAGCTCAGAGCAGATGTAGAATCAAAAGTTTAAAGCTAGAGGTGACATTGCTATTTCTGCTACTATTAATTACAGCCAATGTTTGTTGAGCATCTTCTATATGCTACACATATTGTATGGCCCAGCTCATTTATTCTCACACTTATCTCTTAAGAGGGATGCAGAATTTTTTTTTTTTAATTTGCATATGGGCAGGAGGCACCAGGGATCGAACTCCAGACCTCCAGCACGGCAGGTCAGAGCTCTGCCTGCTGAGCCACGGCAGCCGCCTGGGATGCAGAATTTTTGTCCTTACTTTTCTACAGTGGAGGAAACTGAAATCCATGGAGATGAAGGAACTTGGTAAATAGAGGAAGCTAGTCCCCTATCTCATACTGAACCAAGTTTAAAAAAACTTCTTTATTCATGGATAAGGAAA
>PVIY010036994.1:0-25026 GCA_004026745.1 Myrmecophaga tridactyla
AAACTTGTCAATAACCAAGAGAACAAGTTTCCACACATCCTGGAAAAGCTCTCCCCAAATATTGCAACTGCCACAGAAACTCAAAGTCCATCTGCCATAATCATGCCAAGAATTCATTTATAAAATGGAAATTTCCCCAGAATTAGCAATCCCCAAATATGAGTATATTTGTAAAATGCTTATTTTAAAAAATAGAACAATAAATATACAAGCATATTTTTAAAAATGGTGCCCAGCAGGAACCCAATAGCAAAGGAGACCTATTCCTTCACCCCTTAGAAATAATTCTCCTTCCCACACAAGACTCCTAGAGCCTGCAGAAGGTTCTGCTCACCTTCCCCTCACTTGAGGGATATCCACTCTGACGGACAAATCTCCAAAAGCCACACTGACACTCCCACCAACTCCCACCCTTCACCTTCAGGGCAGAATCTCTTCCACTGAATTAGACTTTAAAGTTTTGCCCTACTATAAACTGATACAAGAAACAATCAGAGAAAAAGTGCTTCTGAGATTTGCTATAAAATTCTTATCAAGTACAGTATCTGTACACTGTGCAAAATCCCACATGATAAATCTTGTCATACACTTAGTACCAGAAAAGAATTTGTTTTTCTAAGTAAATAATATACAATTGATTATATTAAGACTATCTAATTCTTCATATTCTTTTGAAAATCAAGTTGAAATTTAATGTTCAATCACAGTTCTATTAGCCCTAGTAGAAAAAAAGTAGCATTTTTTCTTCTTCTCTATTCCCTGTCATCATTTTAATTTTCTATTTCTCTTAGTATTTATATTTGCATTTTAATAACTTTATTGCATAATACCTTTTACTTCAGGTTCCCTTAAACCCTTCCTGGAAAAGCTATATCTTTCCAAGAACAAAACTTGACTTTAACAGATTCTGCAATCTCAGCCTCATTACAAAAGCTGACTCACCTCCTTCTGCCAACTGGGAAAAAGTTAGCAAATACTCAGGCAACTTATACCTTGTACTTGCATTTTTCCTATTACACCTCACTTCATATCAGTATATAAGATTCCACAAGGACAAAGGAAGAACATTACGTGAAGAATCCTTACTTTGGAAATAGTTTATATATTTTGTATTTCAAACACTTTTTTGTTTTTTACGCCCCCTGGAATTTTGCTTCCACTCTGTTCTCCACAGATCAGATATGTAACAGGTAGGAAGGAATAATAGGACTACTAAAACCCTTGTTTATTGGTCATGTGGAAAAAGAAATTTCCCACTCCCCTTGCCAAGAGCTTGCTCACAGTGGGAGAAGGGGGTGAAATGAAGGCAGCAACCCAGACTAGACTACAGAGTTTCAGCAACACAATTCTCATGGCCTAATTTAAAAGGTCCCTTTTGCTTGCCCCAAGTTTCAAAACCTTGCCCCACAGCAATCAGTATTAACCATATAAGAACTGATTTCCCCCATTTTCAAGAATGCACAATTTGCAGAGCATACCCAGAGGGGTTCCTATTTCTAAATGTAAAATCACCCCCAACTTCGAAGCAATAGCTTTCCCAAGTTCCAAGGGAGTGATGATCAAAAAGCAGAGAAAACACAGCGATGCAAAGTTAGTGACAAAATTCCCTTCAGGGAATGATATCTTGATATCTTAATGTTTTTTGTTAATTTTTTTAATTAATAAAAAAGTTTTAAAATAAATAAATAAATAATAGGGAACAAAGGGTAAAATATATTGGGTAGATGGAAATACTAGCGGTCAATGAGAGGGAGGGGTAAGGGGTATAGTATATATGAGTGTTTTCTTCTTCCTTTTTGTTGTTTCTTCTGGAGTGATGCAAATGTTCCAAAAAATGATCATGGTGATGAATATACAACTATATGATGATATTGTGAGCCACTGATTGTACACCATGTATGTTTGTATGTTAAGATTTATCAATAAAAATATTTTTTAAAGAAGAAACAAACAAACAAAAAATTTCCTTCAGGAAGGTTTATTACAACCCAAAGGATACTTTTAAGAAAGCAAAAAATTTTGGAAATAAATTATGATAGCTGCATAAGATTATGAATGTAATCAGTGCTGCTAACTGTATACTTAAAAAAAATGGTTAAAATGGCAGATTTTATGTTATATATATATATTTAGGTTTTTTGTTTGTTTGCTGTATGGCAGGGTCACAGTTCCTTATTTTTCCATGTTAGTATCCTGTTATTGCAGCACCATTTGTGGAGTTTTTGCTTGTTTGTTTTTTTTTTGGGAAGTGCATGGACCAGGACTCAAACCCGGGTCTCCCGCATGGCAGGCAAGAATTCTACCACTGAACTACCCTTGCACCCGGTACATTATATATTTTTTACCACAATTTAAAAAATAAATAAATAAATAACAACCACACTCAAGACCTCTCTCCAAACAAAACCTGTTCCTTTCTTTCACCGACACACACCCACAAACACACATACTTGCACACATAGGCAAACCTTACTTGCTCAGGAAGGAACTGATGCTGGAGACTTGAGAAGACCTCTATGAATCTCCTTCTTTGGGCAGCCTCCCAAGCCCACATCTTTAAACCTTGAGGCCCCGGTCCCTCCTTTCCACATTGCTTTGACATCGCCTCCCTCTTGCGGTCAGACTGGGCTGCTCCACTCCCTCCTCCCAATCCTGCAGTGTTTCTCACCAGTGCCATTACTCAGCTTGAAAATCAGCTCAATTGTTGACAAAACGTAAAGCAGAAAAATAAATAAATAAAACAGCTGCCCTAGCCAGCCAGAGACAGTTTCTTGTGTCCTTCAACTCCCATTCTGTGAATTTAAGTTGGGATACTGGTGTGTAAAGACCCGCTGGAGTGTTGGGGGTGAATGGGCAAACCTATTTCAGCAGAGCCCATGTCTAAGACAGTCAATGTGAGAAGGGCTGTTGCAAACTGGGCTCTCAGTCCTGATGCTGTCAGCCCCTTTCCAAAAGAACTGCAGGTGCGTCACGTCTGGGCCCTGCAGCCAGGATTATACATACCGGTTTTTTATTTATTTAAACAATTGCTTTCTTGAGATATAATCGATCTTTTTTTAATTCACCTTCTAAAGTATAGAATTTAGTGGTTTTAGATAGTCACAGAGTTGAGCAACAATCATCACTACCTAGTTTCAGAACATTTTTCAATCACTGCAAAAAAGAAACTCCATATCCATTAGCAGTCACTCCCCATTCCTCCTTCTCCCCAGCCCCTGATAAATACTAATCTACTTCCTGTCTCTATGGATTTGCCTATTCTGTACACTTCATATAAATGAAAGCCTTTTATGACTGGCTTCTTTTGCTTAGCTTGTTTTCAAGGTTTATTCAAGTTGTAGTATGTATCAGCACCTCATTCCTTTTTGTGCTGAATAATATTCCATTTGTATGGCTATACCACATTTATTTATCCATTCATCGGTTGATGGACATTTGCATTGTTTCCACTTCTGAGCTATTGTGAAATGGTTGCTATGAATATGTGTGTGGGTATAAGTTTTCATTTTTCTTGAATAGAAACTTAAGGGTGGAATTGCTGGGATCATATGTTAAACACATTGAAGAACCACCAGATTGTTTTCCAAGGCAGCTATATCATTTTACAATCCCAGCAATTTATGAGGGTTCCAATTTCTCCACATCCTCACCAAAACCTGTCATTGTCTGTCTTATGACATCCCAGTGGGCATGAAATGGTCTTACTGTGGTTTTGATTTGCATTTCCCTAGCTACTACTGATATTGAACATCTTCTCAATAGCCTATTGGCCACTCTATATCTTCTTTGGAGAAAGAGCTATTCAATCTTTTGCCCATTTTTTTAATTGAAGTGAAAGTCACATAACAAAATTAACCATTTTAAATGGAGCAAGTCAGTGGCATTTAATACATTCACAATGTTGTACAACCACCATCTCTATCTAATTCCAAAATATTTTCATCATTCTGAAAGGAAACTCCATATCTATTAAGCACTTAGTCCATTATAAAGGATGTGGGGAGTCACAGTAAGAATTCTAGTAAAACCTGGCAACCCACATCACATACAAAGCATGAAGAAGGGCTTTATGCCATCAGAGGTTACCCAAGCTACAGAAAACCACAAAATTAATGGGAAGCCCCACTCAATACCAGTCATTCCTTCTAGTAACAACCGGGCTCCTGGCTCTGCAGCTTGGAAAATGTTTGCAGAGAAAAATACCAGATTAATTTTCTCATTTCAGAAATAATAATTGTAGAAACTTTTAAAATATAGAAAAAGTCACAAAAAATTTTTTATATCACCCCTAATCTCATCTCTGTTAACATTCTGAATACCTACTACAAGGCAGGAACCACATGAAAACTAAAAAACAAAGACGAATAAGAAGAAAGGCTCTGCCCTAAGGAAACGAATACCATACAATGCAACAGGTCCTAGAAAAGAGGTTTTTAAAATGTGCTATCATATACAGCAAAAGCAGCAAGTAGTAAATACTAACCACAGTATGATTATATTTATACATGTAAAGTATGATCCCCATTCATATACATTTTTAAAACAGGCAAAATAATATCACATATTGTTTATAAAAAATACATGTGTATAAAAGCAATTGAATGGGACTGAAAATCATATGCCAAATTCAGGAAAATGATTACCTTCAGGAAGAGAGGAAAGAGTTTACAAGGGCCCTTAACTATACCTGAAAAAAAAATACAGAAAATGTAAATATTTGTCAAATCTAGGCAATGCATAAAAGGGTGTTATTTATTCTTTGTATACTTGTAGTAGTTCATAATAAAGATCAGGAGATACAGGAAGACCTATCTCTGAAAGAAGGAAGAAGAAAGCTTCACAAAAGAGGGAAACTAATCAGAAGACATTCATCAGCAGAAAATGGCATTGTGAATAGCATGTACGAAGCCTTGGAAGCATGGAAGAGCATCAGGTAAACGCCGTTTTATATGACTAAAGCGAAGCTGCAAAGGAGGGAATCAAAGACCTAATTGGAGTCTGACAGGAATGAATCCAAGGAGCCACTGAAGAATCTTACCCCTACAACAGTGGAAAAGATGGAGCAATACTGGAAATGGGGAGACCAATCAGGAGTCTACTGCACCAGTCTAAATTAGAGACAATAAGAATCTGGACTCAGGCAGTGGTAATGGGGATGGAGAGGAGAGGACATATTCCAGGAAAGTTAGAACTAAAAGGGATTATTAACACCTTAGGGGTGGGAGTGAGGCAGAGGAAGGGCCCACCAGCTGGGTTGGTGGTGATGGTGCCAGTAAACAAGTTCAGAAAAACAGGAGGAGGAACCATCTATTCCTTCCTCAACTCCCTGAAGTCTGTATGCTGCCCCGACTATTCCATAAAACAGATCTGGCAAAGGTCATCAGTAACTTCCTGATTGCCCAAGCTGAGTTCTATTCTCAGTCCTTATCTTAATTGACCACGTTTATCCTTTCACAACTCTCTTGCGCTCCCTTGGTCCCTGTGAAATCATTCTCTCCTAGCTTTCCTGCTTCTACTACCATTTGTTCTCATTGTCCTTTGTTGGCTTCCCTTCCTCTGCTCAGTTTCTGAAGTCAGTACCCTTAAGATCTTTTTCCAGGTCCTTCCTCTCTTTTCATTGCACACACCCTCCTTGTTTGGCAATCTCTTCGAGTTACACACTTGGACATCCCTAACTTCAGTCCAGATCTAGCCCCTCAAATGTAACTATCTGCTGGACATCTGCACTGGGTTCATCCATTTCATTCCATAAATATAGGGTCCCTACTATGCTAGAGATACACAGGTGAGTAAAATAAACATGATATTTGAACTCTTAGAGCTTACAGGCTTAGTAGGGAAAATAAACATGTTCTCACAAATAAATATATAGTTACACACTATGATAAAGGATATGAAAGAAAAGTATACGGTGCTTACAGGGAGTATCTTAGCAGTACCTCCAACTCAACTTATTTAAAATAGAAATGATACCTCACTGCAAACTGATTCTTCTCCTTATACTCATGTATTTCATATCTGCACATTTATTCAACACACAGAAAAGTTAACTAGTGACTATTGGGTGTCAGAAAACCCCCTTTCATCAGGTTACCAAGCCTGAAATCTGGCTATCATCCTAGACCCCTTCCTGTCCCTCACTCCCCATGCCCAATCAATATTAATTCTACCTCCTAAAGTCAGTTATATCCACCCAATTCCCTTCATCTCCACTTTTCTACCTTAGTTCAAGCCATGAGTATCTCTCACCTGGATTACAGCAAGTTTTCTAGGAGCGCTCTACTTCAGTTGCTCGCTCCCTTCTATTGTTCTCCACAGGGCTCCATAGTTTATTTCCAGAGTTTACTTCTAAAACACAACTCTGATTATGTTCCTCCCCTTTTTAAAACCTTTCCATAGCTCCTACTGTCTTCAGAACAAATCCAAATTCCCATGGAGGAACAAGGCTTGATGTTGGATTTGAATCTGCTAGAGCCATCCTTTATTTCAAGTATTCTGCAAGAAGAAAGCTAGACCCAAACAGTATGTAGCTTTATGATTTGTCAGAAAAACCTACACGGTATATATAGTGCCAGATTACTTATTATAAGTATGCTGAGATCATTTACAGCTTAGTAAAAACATTCGATTTTCTATACCAAACCCAATATATATAATTAAAGAGCAATTTCAAAATCCTGTAAGACATGTTTTATTGCCTTGGTGGTCATCACTTCCTTTGTGGTTAAAGGAAACATTCTTATGACATTTAACTAAAGCTTTTTTATTAAATGAATATGAGGGTCTCCTTGCTACTTTTCAGTATTTTACAGTAACAAGAGCCAGGACCTTTCATATTTAAACTTAGATGGGGGGGGCGGTGCAAGGGTAGTTCAGTGGTAGAATTCTCACCTGCCATGCGAGAGACCCGGGTTCAATTCGTGGCCCATGCACTTCCCAAAACAAACAAATAAGCAAACAACAACCAAGAAAAAAAAACTTAGATATGACCTTGACCCCATTTAGATAATCTCCCTTTGTTTATTATACTCTTGTATCAACAGAACATATTCTCTAACCTCCTATTCCTTATCTACCTGAGAAGGAAAATAACTTGCACAGAAATACTTCAAATTTTCAAACAACTTACTTGTTTCAAAAAGATTATTCACTTCCAAGATTTCTCATCAAATATTGATATGATCAGAATTTTATTTTCATTATATCCAAAGCTTAACAAAAGCAGAAGAGAAGTAATTTTTTTTCCACACTCCTTAGCTTGGTATGCAAAACCACTGTGGCTGACTCTAAGGATGCCTTCCCCTGAAGTTTGAGCTCTGTCACTAGGGAACTGTTGACAGTTTCTTTCATGTGCCATGCCATTAAGACCTTTGACCCTGTGTTCCCTATAACTGCTCTGCTTAGAAATTCCCTCCCCGTTGCAACCTAGCAAACCACACTCATCTTTCCAGGCTCACTTCAATTCTACCTTGTCTAGGAACTATTGCTGTTCCCTGTTTAAAAGGAAAATTCACCACTCATTATTTTGTGATTTTAAGTTTACTCCTTATATATTTCTAGTAATGTGTGGTGAGGGTAAAAAAACAAACAAACAAAAAACCCACAATAATTATTTTAATAGTTGGCACAGAAATTCTTTTAGGGAGGAAACTTTCTTTAGTAAACTAACACAATTTGTCTCTAGAGTGGAAGGTGATCACTTCTCACCCTTTTGGCCAAGACCAGGTGTAGGAAGGTGACACCTCAGGGGCACAAGAGAAAGCCAAACTGCTCTACAAAAGAAGAGGAACCTGGCGGTAAGAAGTTAGTTGGCAGAGGGAGAAGAGATAAGAAAGAGGATAGTCAAGTACGGCCAGTCTTTGAAAAACAGGGGTGTCTAATTCTCCATGTTAGATTGTTAATGTAAAGTCACTTTCAAATTTCTCAAACCTTCAATTTAATATGGTACACTCATAATGGTGTGGGTTTGTGTGTGTGTGAAAATTATAGTAACGGGTAAGCTCAATACCTTAGTAAATTTAAGACAGAAAAAGAACAATTTGTGCAGGATGATGAGTGATTTCTTAACTGAACTGACTTTATTCCGTAGAAGGTCTGGGTTACATCTTGAGAAAGTGAGCTCACTGCAGATTTGCAGAAATCTAGACATCATGGACATGCTCCAAATCGTGGACTTGGGGTCTAAGCCAATTTTATCCAAGTCTTAAGGAACACGGTGATGCTAATAGACAGTTGGGTTACAAATACATCTATAACCCTTCATTGCCATATTTGATTTGTGTCTTACTTCTACTAGGCTATAACTTCCTTGATAGCAGAAATTATGTCATTAATTTTTTTCTCCCCAGAGCCTACCAAAGTGTCCAACACATACGTTCATTAACTATTTGTTGAGTAAATCAATGAATTAAAGAATAACTGGATGGACTATACTTTTACCAAAAAGACCACCTTTTTGGATGCTAAAAAATATCAAAAATAACAATAGATGTTAAGAAGAAGGGAAGTCCATGAGGACACTTGGGGTAAACCAGTTTGCAAGGAACTTGGGAAGAGACCTGGTGCTGACCAAAAAGGCCAAAGTAGAGTCACAGAGAGTAAGCCCTATGGAGAAAGGGGCTTTGCACCTTTGAAAGTGAAAGAACAATGGCCTGGAAAGCAGGAGAGGAAAACAAACTGAATGGCAACACTGCCTCCCAGCGGCATTTGGGATAAAGGCCTCTATGGCAGAGGACTTCCAGGGAATAAGATGATCAGTTTCAAGATTAGGAACATAAATCCAAAGCTTACAAGAGACTCTATTCTCTCCTTCTTCCCTACCATCACCGTGAAAACTAAAATTTATGAAAATGATGGTTTTCACGTGACACCACACTGCTATCATTAACAGTGATAGCCCACCTCAATCACAATTGCAAAGAGATGTATCTTTACCCGCCTGGCAGATGTGCTACATCAATAGCAAAAGGGATCCTTTCACACTTGTAAAGCATTTCATGATTCTCCAGCTGCCTTTAATTTATATTTCAGTAATCCTGGCTGCTCTATTGGCCTTATAACTACATAAAGAACTAATTCCTAAACCCTCTTAAAAGGATATCAATTTTCATTGTTTCAATGTGTACATTTATAAAGTTAGCAAGGAACATTATTTTCCTTCATCTTTAAAACCTAAGCCGATATGCTCACCTTTTGAATAAGGTTTCATCTTTCCAGAATGGTTCTTGACGCTTCCTCTGCCCATTTGCCCGAGTGTGGCAGTCCGTGAGCTCGGACCGCCTCCCGGGCTGACCCCGAAGAGGGAACTACAATTCCCGGCGGCCCCGCCAGGAGACTGGCCGCGGTCGCAGCGCGCCAGCGCGCCTACGCGCCTGCGCACTAGCGTAAACTCTAGCTGATTCCCGCCAATTCCTGCCCTAGTCCTACCTGAGCTGAGTTCGTTACTTCATGGAGACGTTTGATCCCTCCGAGCTGCCTGAACTGCTTAAGCTTTATTACCGGAGGCTCTTTCCCTACGCCCAGTACTATCGCTGGCTCAACTATGGCGGAGGTGATGGACGCGGGGAGGGAGTCGGGTCGGGAGGGAGTGTGAGAAGGTTCCGGGCGGGATGTACTTAGAATGAATGTTAGATGTGCCTTCCGTGCGCCTAGGCATTGTCCCGGGCGCCTTCATGCATTATCTCGAACCCTCACCACCTTTAAGATGGGCATGGGCCGAAAGAGGGTATGATAACCAGACTACGACCGCACAGCGAAAGGTAGGGCCGCTGCTCCTACACCACCTGGTCAGGCTCACATTTGGAGCCCGATTTACCTGCTGTGGTCCGTAAACCAGGGGGTTATGGGGTTGTAGCCTGAACCTGCAGAGGTGTGGTCTGCATCAGGGACAGACCAGTGTCTCCAGGAGAAGGAAAAGTACTTTCATCTTCGCAGCTGATTTCGTTTATTAGCATCCACCAAGGAGACATTATATTTTGTAAAAAATTTCAGCATCTTTTTCCTAGCAGATAATGGTAAACCCCTTCAAATTAGAGACCAAGTCTTGGGCTTTAGTGTGCATCTAGCCGTGTTGGGCACAGGGAGCTCATTAAATATCTTCTTGTTGGTTAATGTCATATGCCCTGAAATGAAGAAAGTACCAAATTAATTCTAAAATGTAAATTTATTTTACAGTGATAAAGAATTATTTTCAACACCGTGAATTTTCATTCACTTTGAAAGATGATATTTACATTCGCTACCAATCCTTCAACAACCAGGGTGAACTGGAAAAGGAGATGCAGAAAATGAATCCATACAAGATTGACATAGGTGCAGTATATTCCCACAGAGTAAGGAATCTTTTTTATTGTATTTTGTTGTTTTGCTTTTTAAACCAAGGATCAGTTGGTGCCGCCAGCATTTGGGGATAAATTTTTTAGAGTTTATTTAAGTTAAGGGTACTGTTAAGGCCTGCTTATTTAGCTTTTGCAAGTAGATTATAATCTTTTGTTCTTTGACACTCTACATTACTGACTGAAAATCAATTGGAAGTAAATTGGTTGCATTCTCACTAGAGCAACAACAACAACAAAAAGTGGATATTTGGCTAAAAGACTAGCAAGGAAGGCAATAGTAGGGAACCAAAAAAGAACTGTATTTTCTCCCAGCACTGGAGTTATTCCTGATTCCTCTCATACTCCCACATCCTTTAGATTAGGAATTCCCTTTGACTGTACCATATATATATATACCACTGCTACCAGTGCTTCTACCATCATCTTCTCTCACCTGAATTGCTATAAAAACCAAATAGTTTGTCCTTCTGTATTCTGAAGTCTGTTCTCAACACAGGCTTCCGAGTGATCCTGTTAAAGACAAGTCAGATTCCTGGAGCCTGCACATGCCCCCCAAAAAAAACTTCCTAAAAAATAAAATTAAAAAAGGGTGCACAGGTGGTTCAGTGTTAAATGTGTGCCTTATATGCAGGAGACCCAGGTTTGATCCCCAGACCATGTACCCCCAAATAAATGAATGTATGAATGAACGAATGTCAGGTTCTGTGGTTTCTGTCAAAACTATTCTCCATTGGCTCCTCATTTAATCCGGAGTAAAAGCCCTTCTCTCCCCCTGACTCACTCTACTCCAGCCATACTGGCCCTTGCTCAAGTTTGAGCTAGGCCACTTTATTGGGGAATCACTGCTATCAGTTTTTCCATATCTTTTCCACTAGGGCAGAGAACTTTGGTTTCATCACTGATCTATTCCTAGGGCCTAGAACAGTGTCTGGCACTCAGATATTCTTGAAGAGATTTCCTCATAATCTGGTCAGATTCTTCAGAATCTTCCAGTTTTCAGCATGGGTTGTTAGTAGAAGGTTAAAGAAATGGGTCCTCAACATTCCATATGTAAATGTCCAGTTAATCCCCCTAATTACAGTAGAATACTCCCTCTTTGACTGTTCCTGTTGTCCCCCCATGCAAAGAGCTTCTGTTCTACATTCTCCAGATGATAAATTAGGTATCTATTGCTAGGTCAAAGGAAGAGCAGTTACCCAACTCTGCAAAGTAAGTATAGCAAGCTTGGGAGCTAACAGATTCTTGAATTGTTTTTGAACCGGTCCTCCTGTTTTTAATCTCAGCCTCACCACCAACCCCCTCCATCATCCTTCACATACACACACTCCAGAAATACCTTTTCCTGAGCCCTTTGGGGATCCTGAGCTATAAATTGGGTTGCTTCTTAGCTCTTCTTATTGATAGTTTAAGATTTGGCTTTAATGAGTCTCCTCAGTTACCACTCCCTTCAGAATTCTAGTTATAAAAATTGTGAAGGTGTTGTCTCCTCTTTGGTTCTTTTTTAAAAGGGTTATGCCTCCTTGAAAAATGCTTTTCTATTGTTTTTGAAGGGACCTGAAGGGAACAGAAGTATCTGTATTCAGTCCACCTTCTTTACCTGGGAGACCATAGCCTCTTTACTATAAAGGCTCAATTCAAACGCATTGGGAAGATCCTTTTGAATGACTGAACATTTTAAAATAATTACATCTTTATTACTTGTATATACAGTAACAAGTAAGATCTTTAAAACCCCTTGCGGGGAAAATGGGTAGTTCAATGGTAGAATTCTCACCTGCCATGCAGGAGACCTGGGGTCAATTCCCAACCCGTGCACCCCCAAAAAAAAAAAAAATTTGCTGTGATATACATATTACATATCTGCTTCTCTGTGTGTGTATTTATACAGAAAAACACGTAGGGAGACATATTTAAAAAAAAAAAAAACCTTTGTTTTAGGGTATTTATTATTTATAAGTACCTTTTCATATCAGAGACCTGAAAAGTTTCATTATAATTCCTATCAATCAACAGATATTTATGGTGAATATATTTATCAAACTCTTATGAAAATTAATTTGTCATCAATTCTGCATTTGGGGATCCAAGATAATGAAAGTTCATTGACATAGACTTGGCATTTTATAGTTTCTCCATTTTCCTTTGGCCACTTTTTTTCTATGTGAGTAGAAAATTAGCAGATATAACAGCATGGCAACTCTTGTAGAAACTGATAAATATTTTATATTTGTAGCCTAGTCAATATAATACTGTGAAGCTGGGAGCTTTCCAGGCTCAGGAAAAAGAGCTGGTGTTTGACATTGATATGACAGACTATGACGATGTGAGGAGATGTTGTAGGTAAGCACCAGGTGCCCTGCTGTTGGGGTGGGTGATGTCACTGACAGTGAATAATGATGCCTCTCTGTTCCAGTTCTGCAGACATATGTTCTAAGTGTTGGACCCTCATGACAATGGCCATACACATCATCGACCGAGCGTTGAGGGGCAAGTATCAGCAGTATCTGAATGGGGTCAGATGAATCTGTTTCTTCTGAATATTGGATTATCTGTACCATTTTATAGTGTGATTTCTTGAATTTTTAATGTTTCCTTGAAACATATGGTAGGGAAATAAAAGGTTGAAATAAAGTTACACTTGAAATTCTAATAAAGCTGATGAGCAAACTAGTATATTTTTACCCAAGTCAGTCATTTATAGGGCAACTCTATGTACTAGGTACTGTTCCAGATAAAGGAAATATGAGAGATAACAATTCCTCCCTCAATTAGGTCATACACTCTAAGAAGACAGATACATTTGTATTAAATAATATGTACAGGGTGCTCTGGGGATATAGAGCCACAGGAATGTATACAGGAATGGGAAGAGAATGGGTCAGAAAAGGCTTCCCAGAAGAAGTGGATATGATGATAATAATGATAGCTGACTCTTACATAGGGCTTACTGTGTCCCAGGTACAGTTCTAAAACACTTGAAATATATTAACTTTTAAAATCCTGAGATGAGTCTTTAAAGATAAGTGACAGTTAGTCAGGGAGAAAAATAGAAGTGCTGGGGCATGAAGTAATTCTTGGCAGAGACCAGGATGGGTAAAGACATGAAGGTAAGAGTGTGGGGCACTTGGGAAACTACAAATAATTCAGTATGGTTAAAGGGAAAGTACATGTGAATAAGAGATTTAAAATGAAGCTAAGGAAGTAAGCAAGAACAAGGATTTTGTAGGTTTGTTTTAAATCCTTTTCTTCCTTTCCTCAGAGGACTTTGGATTCAAGCATCGTCTCTGGGTATATTCTGGAAGGAGAGGCGTTCATTGTTGGGTCTGTGATGAATCGGTTAGAAAATTGTCCTCCACGGTACGTTCGGGGATAGTTGAGTATTTGAGTCTTTTAAAGGTAAGATCCTCTTAATGTTAATTTACATTTCTTTTATGCCAGGTGTTACCAAGCCTCATATGTTTTGTAACAAAATTAAACTATCTTTTCTAGCATCCATATTCTAGAGTAAATGATCTTATCAATAAATCAGTTAAGATCACAGCTACATTTTTTAGATATTTCATATTTTACAATAAGTATCCACTTTTGCAGTAAAAGAACAATTAATTTACTTTTCTCATTCAGTTAGTTCAAGAAAAGTTAACACCAGAAGTTACAGGTATTAAGACTATATGAGGGCGGCTGCCGTGGCTCAGCAGGCAGAGCTCTGACCTGCCATGCTGGAGGTCTGGAGTTCGATCCCTGGTGCCTCCTGCCCATATGCAAATTAAAAAAAGGCTACATGAAATAGCATTAAAACTTCTATACTTTGATAAAAATAATGTCTTTGCATCTATATAATTTTAATGTAGTAATAGAACACTTTAAAAATAGCTCAACAGTGGTAGAATTCTTGCCTGCCATGCGGGAGACCCAGGTTTGATTTCCGGCCCATGCACTTCCCAAAAAAAAGGAAAAAAAAGACCAGCCAACAAAAACAAACAGAAATTCAACAAATGGTGCTGCAATAATGAGATAAAAATGGAAAAAGAATGAAATGTGACCCCTCCCATGCAGCATACAAAAAAATAGTTTAATTTCATTTATGTTATATGTGATACATACAAAGTCTTGTATGTGTATATTTTAAACATTTTTTATTGTTAAATATAACATGTATACAAAGAAAGGGAAATGAAAATTGAAAAGCAGTGATTTTCAAAGTACACTTCACTATGTAGATACAGGACAGATTTCAGAATTTATGGGTTACCATTCCACTATTTCAAATTTTTTCTTCTAGCTGCTCCAAAACCTGGCGATTAGAAGAAATTTTTTTCTTCTTTTTTGTGAAAAATAACATATATACTAAAAAGCAATAAATTTCAAAGCACATTGCAACAATTAGTTATAGAACAGATTTCAGAGTTTGGTATGGGTTACAGTTCCACAATTTTAGGTTTTTACTTCCAGCTGCTCTAAGATACTGGAGACTAAAAGGAATATCAATATAATGATTCAACAATCATACCCATTTGTTAAACCCTACCTTCTCTGTATAACTCCACCATCATCTTTGATCTTTCTCCCACTCTTTAGGGGTATTTGGGCTATGGCCTTTCTAATTTTTTCATGTTGGAAGGGGCTGTCGATAATATGGGATAGGGGGATGGAACTAGTTGATGTTCTGGAGAGGCTGGCCCCTCTGCATTTCAGGACTTATCTGGTCCAGGGACCCATCTGGAGGTTACAAAGTTCTTTTTAATGGTTTATTTTTCAGGGCGGTCAAGAAGTTAAAAAGAAAGTTCACCTCAGTGAAAAAATTCACCCTTTTGTCAGGTCTGTTGGAAAAGATTCCATGTAGTTTGTGTCTGATTTACCTGCATGTGCTTTTAGAATGACCTTATTATCAATTTTCACTGTTGGGGTAGCATTTATAGTAATAATAGCTAGTTAGTTGGGTACCTATTTTCTGCTGCAGTATCCATTACAAATGTTCTCATTGGTCTTCCCAACAACCTCATGCAGTATATGATAGTATCTCCATTTATAGATAAGAATGTTTTCCCAACAACCTCATGAGGTATATATATAGATAAGGAAAGTGAGGCTCAGAGGGATTGTATAACTTGCTTGGCATCACACAAGTAACTGTTAGATGGAGTATTCATGTCCCAATTTGCCTGACTCCAAAGCCCATGCCCTTTCCATTAAATTCACTACTTCTCTGGGATAATGGAAACAACATTAGATTAGGAGTAAGAATGCCTATTCTGTCATTTCCTGTGACCTTAATAAAATATTGGAGCCTCCATTTCCTTATTTGTACAATGGGGAGAAGAGAGTCCATTCTTATCTCTGAGTGTTGTGGCAAAGATTAAATAATATAGGTGGTGTGAAGTATACCTGCAAATTGCAGAGCTCTATAAACGATTTGTGGTAGAAACTTTAGACTGTATCCCACATTCTACTACTGATGTATTGTGTTGTCCCTGTTTAGTTGCTTTTTATCCTTGATACATATTTATTTATGATGCTATTAGCTTTCTATGTTGTGGAGTTTAATTAAAAAGACAACATTTCTTGAATGTCTATTCTAGCTAGGTGCTATGCTAGGTTCTTTCTCTTTAGATGTCTCATTTAACTCAAATCTGCGATGGGGTATTATTCCTATTTTACCCCATTAAGTTCTAGAAATCAGTAGAAATTGGAATAAGTGCTAGTGTTCCATCCAATGGCAGTAATATCCATGTGGTTCATGTGTTGCTAACAGTGTTGGGCTTTGTTGTTATTGTTCCTACAGAAAGTCTATAAACATAATTAAAAAATACTTTGAAGAATATGCTTTGGTCAATCAAGATATTCTTGAAAATAAAGCATGCTGGGATAAGATCTTAGCCCTTGTTCCTGAAAATATCCTTTCCTGAGACCATGTTGAGCTAGTTGTACTGAGCTATGATATGTGTTCTGCCTATATAGTCTTATAGTTATTCCTGTAAGTTATATTTTTTACACAAAACATGTCCTAAGTGCCTGCATTTTTTTTTATCTCTAGTCTGGAATACAGTGAGAAATTAGGCCATTTCACAAATCAGTTTCCTCTTTTTTGGAAGATGGTTCTCCTAGAATTAATGGCTGTTTAAGGAATGCTGAATCATTTAGTCAAAATATATGCAGACTGAGGAAATATTTTACAAGAAACCTTATGATTATTTTCTTAAGCATACTTTCTGTTGTATCACAGAATTTACCTATCACATATTTACAGAGACATCTTTAAGGAAATAAGTGTTTAACATTTGCATTTGCAGAGATCCTTAATAATTACATTCTAAATGTTTATAAGCTTTAGATATTCTTATGGTAATACATATTGAAAACTAAGTTCATTTATATGCCTTAAATGAGTGTGTTCCTTAATGACCCATCACCAATTCATGATGAACTTCAGCAAGGTTTCCAAAAGCATCACAGTTCACTTCAGCGTTGGGAGTATTTGAAGAAAGTAACCAGCAAATACCAGGTATATTCCATTGAAATCAGTACTATAAATAGCATGATGCAGTTATTAAGCTCTGATTTTTTTGTTTAATAAGTGATAGATGGTAAAAGATCATTTTTTAACTTTCTTTAAAGACCATCTCTAGTTCCTATTGATCCTTATGCTGACTTATGTCTGCTTTTAGAATATCAAAAATGACAAATGTGGGCCCTGGCTAGAATGGGAGATCATGCTCCAGTACTGTTTTCCACGGCTAGATATCAACGTTAGCAAAGGACTCAATCATTTACTGAAGAGCCCTTTTAGTGTTCATCCTAAAACAGGTACTGTGTAAAGAAAGTAAGGACAACTGAGGGAGAAATGAAAGTTATTTTTTGTTTTAGCAAGTATGTTGTTGGGTGTCAAGACATAAATTCTGAGTTATTAAAATGTTGAAGAATTACTGTCAGCTACTACCTAATGAACTTATTTTTTTACATTGTTAATTAAATACCTACCAGATCAATTGCCACTGTTAATATTATTCAGTTGGTTTTCTGAGGCTATGAATTGGAATTACAGTTGGAGAGTTCCTTAGGAATCATATTACTCATTGATTAGATGAGAAAACAGGAGCCTTAGAGGTTAAGGTGATTTATCCAGTCATAAACAAATTGTGTCAGAGATAGGAACAGAGTTCAGTTCTTAAAACTCAAAAGTTCTTTTTTTTCTACTCTGTTGCCTCCTTCAGTTCTTTTTCAATAGTTTTACCTTTACTCTTTATATTTCCTCTTAGGTAAGATTTGGTGGACTGAAACTGACTTTAAAATAGAAATAAAAGTGACTAGAGAAGTGTATAATTGCCCTCTTTGGTGTCACCAGTCATACCCTGCAACTTACCTACTGTGGGACCTTAGGCAAATTAACTTATCTGTGTCTGTGTTTTCTCATCTGTAAAATGGAAATGATAATAATACCTCCGTGGATTATTGTGAAGATCAAACGTAAAGTGCTTAGAAAAGTGTCTGGCTCATATTCAGTTCTTCCTAACTGCCTAATTTCCTTTAATAACCTATATGACCATAGTCCATCATTCATATAGCCCCTCTTCAAACCGTCAAACCTGTTTTTTTCCAGCTTCTTTTAGGATTAAGCTTAATATTTCTTACTTGTTTTAACCTTAATTTTAAAGCTTCAGTGGATATCCCCTTACTCCAATATTCAAGGTTTGGGTAAATAATTATCTTTGCTCATAATGAATATTTTTATTATATTCCTTTCCCTTTTTTTTATACTCCTTTCTTTTTCATATTAAGTAACTGCAGTTTCTTTACTCTGCCCTCAAGTAGCAATTCCTGGTTCCCTTAATTATTTTACTTGTTACTCATCTAGCATTCTTTTGGTTCACTATTTCATTTTTGAGATGTGATGAATTTTATATAGTGTCCCAAGTGTGGTTATTGTAAAAGAGAGGGTTAATATTATTTTATTTCCAATTTGCTTTCTAAAGGTACCCAACATGTGGTGTCTACTTTGATCTCAGCAAATAAACCAACCTTATGTAATGAATTATTTCCATCTATTTTATTCCATTTTTAGGGTTCACTGAATTTGAGATTGCTCTGAACTTATATATGGGAGGATATTAGGAAAAGAGAGATAGAAATAAGTGACAAGAGCAACAGGGAAATAGCTCAATAGTCTTTAACATCTGTTTTTTTGTTGTTAAGAGAAATAACAACAGCTAGTATGGAAGTATTTTATATTTCTAAATTTTGTTCTTAACAGATGAATCTAACTAACCTTTGTTCTTAGCCCTAGATAAAAATTTTAACCAAAAAGAACTTATAAGAGATAGACTATGGTTTGTATTCCACAATCATCAGTTTATAACTTTTGGTTCTTACAGGTCGCATTTCTGTTCCTATTGATTTACAGAATGTGGATCAATTTGATCCATTTGCTGTTCCAACCATAAGGTATATTCCAGATCATTGTTTACTCCTTATTTGAGTTTGTGAGTTTTGTTCTGAATTTGAAATCAACTGGATTAGATTCCTTCCAGAGAAGTAGCTGCATAGGAGTATATATTTGTTTATGGAGCCACCTGGCTCTGAGGTTACAAAACGATGCCTTAGTAGAGCAACATTTTCTAATGAGTTCCACAGAGCACAATTTTTTCAGCTGCTACTTTGCAAAAAGAGATTTTAAGGTCGAATAAGGTTGGGAATTGCTGACTTAAAATAAAAGTTTCTTTCCTGCGAGATTTCCCAGTCTTTAATATACTAATGTACATGAATAACTCCAGCATTAGTTTAGACTATCCCAAATTTAATTGGTGCCACATATATTTTGCAGAAAAGATTGTGGGGTTCATTTGCTATCATACATTGGCCAACTTTGAAATTCTCCTGTTATATGACTTATAGTTCCATCTGTCATGAACTGGATACCATTTCCACTAACGAAGAGGAAAAAGAGAATAAAGCTGAGTCTGACATCAAACGTAGAACCAGAGGTAGGTTAATATATTGAAATCTCACTTTTTATCTTCTGTCATCCCAGCAATCAATTAATTCCCCTTGGATTCACCTCAGAATGTGTTAGTGTTTATCCTAAAACCAGTTTAGTAACAAATAATGCTATAGCAGTGTTTCTGTCTTTTCATCATCAGTTACTTAAGTAGTGTTATTGATCCAACTTGATTTAACAGATATTTTACTGAGCAACTTCTAAATGGTGGGTTCTGTATTATAAGACAAAATTGTCGATTGGTGTTAATAGTTGTTTTGTTGATGACAATTAATTTGAATGTCACAGTCTCGTAAATTCAACAGTTTGTTTATTAAACACCTACTATGTACAAAATGCTTTTGTCCTTTGTTTTTGAAAGGTTTATAGAAAATAGAGATTTAAACTATAGTTAATATATATATTCAAGAATTTGAAGGAACTGGGAATTTATAAATCCTACTGCTAATGGAAGTCAAATCTTCTACCAACACCCAAAAAATACTCTAGCAGTGGAATCCAAAAGGATTTTCTGTGATGGTGGAAAGCACTGTCCATATTGTAGCCACTAGCCACATATGGCTCTTGAACACTTGAAATGTGGCTAGTTTGACTTGAGAAACAAACTTTTATTTTCATTTAATTTTCTTTTATTGTGATAACACATATATAACGCAAAAAAAATTGCCATTTTAACCATATTTAAGTGTACAATTCACTGTCATTAATTAAATTCATAATGTGATACCATCAACAATATCCATTACCAAAACATTTTCACCATTCAAAACAAATTACCCATTAAGCAATAATTCCCCCTTATTTGTTTATCCTAGATATTTCATAAAAGTGGAATCATACAATATATAGCCTTTGTGTCTGACTTAATTCATTTAGCATGCTTCCAGCGTTTATCCATGAAGTAGCATGTATCAAAACTTCATTCCTTTTTACGGCTGGATGATATTCCATTGTATGGATATGCCACATTTTGCTTACCATTCATCAGTTGATGTATACTTGGCTTGTTAACACCTTTTGACTCTTGTGAATAATGCTGCTATGAACATTGGTGTGCAAATGTTCAAATCCCTGCTTTCAATTTTTTTAAAACATTTTTTATTGAGAACTGTAATATATAGGCAGAAAAGTGATAAATTTCAAAGTGCAGTTTAACAAGTAGCTATAGAGCAAACTTCAAAGTATGGTTTGGATTACAGTTCCACAATTTCAGGTATTTTCTTCTAGCTGTTCTAATACACTAGACACTAAAAAGAAATACCAATATAATGATTCAGTAGTCATACTCATTTGTTAAATCCTATCTTCTCTGTTATAACTCCTCCCTCTCATTTGATCCTTCTTCCAATCTTCAGGGATATTTGGGCAATGACCATTTTAACATTTTCATGTTGAAAAGGGGTGTCGACATTATGGGGTAGGAGGATGCCACTGGTTGATACTGTTGGAGAAGCTGATACCTCTGAGTTTCAGGGCTTATCTGGCACACAATCTGGAGGTTTTAAGTTCCTGAAAAATAAACTCACTAACTTTTATTGAGTCTCATATAAAGCCCTGGGTATTCTTTAGAGTTTTCAGGAATACTGTTCTTTGGGGCTTGGCATGTGGCGGCAATTTCCAGTGTCTAGCTGAAACTTGCATGAGAATAACCTCCAGAATAGCTTCTCAACTCTATTTGAAATTTCTTAGCCACTGAAACCTTATCTTGGTATATTTCTTTTCCCTCTTTTGGTGAAGAAGGCGTTATCAATCCCACGATATCAGGGCCAGGCTTATCCTTGGGAGTTATGTCCCACGTTTCTAGGGAGTCTTACATCTCTGGAAGTCATATCCCATGTAAGAGGAGGGTAATGAATTTATTTGCAGAATTGGGCTTAGAGAGAGAGAGAGAGGCTACAAAGGAGCAACAAAAGAGGTTCTCTGAAAGTGACTCTTAGGCATAATTATAGGTAAGCTTAGCTTTTCTGTTGCAGAAATAAGTTTCATAAGAGCAAGTCTCAAGATCAAGGGCTTGGCCTATTAACTGGTGAGTCCCTAATGCTTGAGTGAATATCAGGAATTTCACAGGTGGGTGAGTTTAATAGTCCCATATTTTTTCCTCCGGTCCCTGATAGGACTTTGCCAATATTTTTTAATTATCTGCCCAATATACTCTGGAATGCATCAGGGTATTACAGAATTACAAAACCTCATTCCCTATTCTAGGCTGTTTAAATGAACTGGCTAGTCAAGTTAGGTTAGATTGTATGCTACAGAAAATTTAAATTTTGGATAAAATAAACCTCTCTTTCTTTGGTCTCACATAGAAGGTGAAATTTTAAGATACAGACAGTAACATCCTTTACCCTGTATTCTGACATACCTTAGTCCCACCAGGTCAGCTTTGTTCACATCTCTAATTGAAGTCTGCTCTCTTTTTTGGTTTCTTTAAAAGTTGCTATATTGAGTAATGCTGACTTTCAGAGCTGCAGAACTCTTAAGTCTGATTCTTAGGTGTCACACACGTATCCAGAGTTACAAAGAAATACCAGAGTATACACATAGAATACAGCATCTCAGAATTTAGAAATAACACTAACGAATAAAATAACGAATAAATGAGACTGTTCTAACATTTTACCATCTAGACCCTAATTTTCTTATAAATATTTTCTAAATGAGACCATACAAGATTTGTCCTTTTGTTTCTGGCTTATTTTGTTCAACATAATGTCCTCAAGGTTCTTTTACCTTGTTGAATGTTTTATGATGTACCAGTTTGAAACTATTATGTACACCTGAAAAGCCGTGTTTTTGTGGGTTTTTTTTATTTTTTTTATTTTATTTTTATTTTTTTTTGCATAGGCAGGCACCGGGAATCGAACCCGGGTCTCTGGCAGAAAAGCCGTGTTTTAATCCTGATCCAATCTTGTGGGAACAGCTGTTTCTTTTAATCCTGATTCAATACTATAAGGTGGAAACTTTTGATTAGATTGTATCCACAGGGTTGTGAGGTGCCCAATTGTCAGTGTGACCTTTTGATAGAATGGACACGTGACTCCATTCCAGATGGATCTGATTAGTTTACCAGAGTGTTTTAAAGGGGAAATATTTTGGAGAAACCTCAGAAATGACAGCCAGCAGAGAAAGAGCCAACAGAAACTTCAGAGCCCAGAGCTGACACAGATGCCAACACTTGGAGAACAGAGACACAGACGTGTGGGGATGCTTGGAGCCTAGCAGATGTCACCATGAGATGTTAAACAAGCCAGAACCTGGAGACAGACAAGGGAAGCCAAAAGATGAAAGCCAGCCCCAGAGAAACAAAGTGAGGAACCCCCGAGGAACAGGCTGAAAACAGTGGAGCCTAGGAGCAAGGGAACAGAAGATGCCAGCCACATGATTTCCCAGCTGACAGAGGTGTTCCAGACCCATCGGCCTTCCTTGAATTAAAGTATCTTTCCCTGGATGCCTTTGTTTGGACATATTTATAGGCTTAGAACTGTAAACTTGTAACTTATTAAATTCCCCCTTTTAACAGCCATTCCATTTCTGGTATATCACAACCAAAACACATGACTTCATTCCTTTCTGAGCCACACAGTATTCCATCGTATGTGTACACCACAGTTCGCCCTTCTGCTCCTCAGTTGATGTACCTTTCAGCCACTTTCATCCATTGGCTATCATGAACAATGCAGCCATAAATACCATTGTGCAAATGTCTATTTGAGTCCCTGGTTTCAGTTCTTCCAAGTACATTCCTAATGATAAATTGTCTAATCATGTGGCAGCTCTGTATTTCACCTCCTGTGTATCCACAATATTACCTTCTGGAGGGGCTGCACCATTCTGCTATCCTACCAACACTGAATAGGTATACCTCTCCACATTTTCTCTAGAACTTGAATCTTTCTGTTTACTTATTTAAAATCTGCAGATTTTGTTGAGATATACTCACATAGCATATATTCCACCCAATATAAAAATCAGTGTTCACCATACCTTACTTAGTAGTACAATCATCATGACTCTTATTTTTAGACAACTTTCATTGTTTCAAAGAGAAAAATAACAGACACAACCACACCAAAGAGAAAACCCAAAACACCCGTAACTCCCCCCTCCCCCATTATTTACCCCCAGTATTGTTGTGATACCAATGAAGTATTCCTGTTAAATACAGTCCATAGCATGCAATAGATAGTTTTTCCCATATACCACTTGTTCTGTTTGCTGGCTGCCAGAATGCAAAATACCAGAAGTGGAATGGCTTTTTAAAAGGGGAATTTATTAAGTTGCTAATTTACAGTTCTAAGGCCATGAAAATGTCCCAATTAAAGCAGTTTTATAAAAATGTCTAAATTAAGGCACCAACAAGAGGTTACTTTTTCACTCAAGAAAGGCCGATGAAGTTCAGGGTTTCTCTCTACTGGAAAGACACATGGCGAACACGGTGACATCTGCTAGCTTTCTCTCCAGGCTTCTAGTTTCATGAAGCTCCCCCAGGGGGCGTTTTCCTTCTTTATCTTCAAAGGTCTCTGGCTGCATGGACTCTGCTGGCTTCCTAGCTCTCAAGCTTTTTTCCAAAATGTTTCCTTTTTTAAAAGGATTCAGTAAACTAATCAAGACCCACCTGGAATGGGTGGAGTCATATCTCCCTTTAATCAAAGGTTAATACCCACAATTAGGTGAGTCGAGTCTCCATGGAGGTAATCTGATCAAAAGATTCCAACCTACATTATTGAATAGAGATTAAAATAAATGGTTGCTCCCAGTAGATTGGATCAGGATTAAAACATGGCTTTTCTAGAGCACATAATCCTTTCAAGCCAGCACACCACTCTATAATTGACTCTTTCTATAATGTCATACCTTTGAAGTAGATCTTTCAAGAACTTATTTATATTTAAAGTGCTATTTGGTGAGATACATGACTTTAAACAACCCCTTTCAGTCATATTCCACTTCAATACAACACTATTACTTATAATCCCACTAATGAACTACCATCACCCCTGTCCGTTCCCATACATTTAAGTTCAACTTCATTAACAAGTCTGTACATATTAGATAGCCACTCCCCCTTCTCTAGTTTCTGTCTATCTCTAGGTCCCTTATATTCTACATATTAAGACTCTGAGTTTACAGTTTCTAGGGGGTGCATATTAGTGAAATCATACAGTATCTAGATCCATGATAACGACTCCATCATTTCTGATTTTGTTTATATGCATCTTCTCTCTTTTTTTACTTTGTCAGGCTAGCTCAGGGTTTGTCAATCTTGTTGATCTTCTCAAAGAACTAACCTTTGGTTTTATTGATTCTCCCTATTGTTTTTTTTTTTATTTTCTGTTCATCTATTTGTGCTTTAATCTTTTTTTTCTTTCTTCTACTTGCTTTAGGGTTAGTTTGCCACTCTTTCTCTAGCTTCTTCAGTTGTTCATTTAGGTCTTTGATTTTAGCTCTTTCTTCCTTTTTTTTTAAATGTATGTATTTAGAGCTACAAATTTCCCTCTCAGATTCCAAACAGAGTCGAGAGGTTATCCTGGAGGTTATTCTTATGCATTAAGTAGATATCACCTTGTTGTTCAAGATGTAGCAGAGAGGCTGGAGGGAACTGCCTGAAAATGTAGAGCTGTGTTCCAGTAGCCATGTTTCTTGATGATGATTGAACAATGATATAGCTTTCACAATGAGACTCTGTGAATGTGAAAA
>PVIY010036995.1:0-25023 GCA_004026745.1 Myrmecophaga tridactyla
GAGAGGCTCACCAGCCGAAGCAGGAATGAAACCTGTCTCCTCTGAGTTCTCCTTAAAAGGCTTCCCATGATTAGATTTAGCATCACTAATTGCAGAAGACACTCCCCTTTGGCTGATTACAAATGGAATCAGCTGTGGATGCAGCTGACGTGATCATGACCTAATCCTATGAAATGTCCTCATTGCAACAGGCAGGCTAACGCTTGCCCAATCAGATAAACAGGTACCACAACTTGGCCAAGTTGACACGTGTCCCTAACCATGACACCTTCTTTTCAGTCAGCAACTGCTCTTCATTTTTAAATAGTCTTATAGGGGCAAATATCATATACCAAAATATTCACACATTGAAAGCATATGCCTTATAGTTTTAAATTACTCACAAGTAGGAGCCATGATCACCAGAATCAGAATTGTAATGTACTCATCATTTCAAACACATACACTATAATTCAATAATTCACCTTTCTATTTTTCTACTTTCCATCTAGCCCTAATTAACAAATAATCTAATTTCTCTCTTTATAAACTTTCTTTCTTTATAGCTATCCCTATGCTCAGCTTTAATATGAAAGGAATCACATATTGTACCCATTCCTAACTGGGTATTTTAATTTAGCATAATATTCCTAAGGTTCATCTTTGGATGAATCAATATTTCATTTTCTAAATGTCAGTTATTCTTGACATCTATGCAAAATTTCTCTCATAAATTCCTTTCATGTGTATAATTAAGGTACATTTATTATATTTGCATTTCATTATAAAAATCACCACCAAACATTAGCATATGTTTTTCATCTCCTCAAACAGAATTCTGTAGCAATTAAGAATATACTCCCCATCTGCTCATTAATCAGATAACCTCTTATCTACTTTCTGTATCTTTGATTTACTTATTCTAGGCATTTCATGCAAGTCAAATCATATAATATTTTTATTGTGTATTTGGCCAATTTTATTCAAAACCGGTTTCAAGGTTCATCTGTGTTGTGACATGTATCAGAACTAATTCCCTTTGTACAAGTGAGTAATAATCCATTGTGTATATATACCAAAATTTGTTGGTTTATTCATCTATTGATGTACATATGGATTGGTTTACCCTTTGGCTATTGTGATTAATGCTACTATGAACACTAGTATACATATACAAAAGTATGTTTGAATCTCGTATTTGGGGGTATATATCTAGAAGTAGAGTAGCAGGATCATATGGTAATTTTATGTGTAATCATTTGAGGACTTGTAAGTCTGTTTTCCAAAGAGCCTAGATTATTTAACATCCCATCAACTGATGACTGTTATTATTTCTCCACATCCTCCTAAAAATTGTTGGTATCCTAATTTTTCATTCCATCTGTCATAGTGGATGTGAAGTTGTATCAAATTGTGATTTTGAGTTATATTTCCCTGACAACAAATCATGCCATGCTATATTTCTTGTACTTATTAACCATTTGTAAATTTTCATTGGGTCAATTTATTTTTATTGAGATGTACATTATTTACATATTCTAGATACAATTCCATTACTAGATATATGATTTGCAAATATTTTCTCCCATTCAATGGGTTGTCTCTTGACACTGTTAATTGTGATTCCATTGAATCACAAGCTGTTAATTTTGATGATGAATTTATATTTTTTGTTCTTTTGTTCCTCATACTTTTGATGAGAACCCTTTGTTAAAGGTCATAAAAATTCACCCCTATGTTTTCTTCTAACAGATTTAGAATTTAAGGCTGTAAGTCCTATTGAATTAATTTTATGTATAATGCAAATTAAAGGAACTCACACTTTTCTACATGGCTAACCAGTTTTTCCAGAACATTTGTTGAAAAGCCTATTTTTATCTATTTAATGATTTAGGCACTATTGTCAAACTTAATTTATCATAGGTGCATGGGTTTTTTTTATGGACTCTGAAGTCAATTTAATTGATCTGTATGTTTATCCTTCTTTCAGCTCCTCGTTTCCTCAGAAAACACGTTGGGTTGTAGTCTATTTTGAAATTGGAAGGTATGGGACCATTTATTATATATTTCCTTTATATTATATTTTGGTTATTATTGCTCCCTCATGACAACATCCCATTTATAGGATCAGTTTCCTAGTTCCTACAAATAAATTGACTGGATATATTGTAACAATTGCGTTGAAGTGCTAGATACCTTTTGGCTGTAGTATCATCTTAATGCTTAATATTCTGATATTCTGATACATGAATATGAAATATTTTCCTATCCTTTTAGATCATGTCTGAATTCATTCAACAATGTGCCATAGATTTCAGAGTATAAGTTTAGCACATTTTATTCAATTTATTCCTTAGTATTTCTACTATTCTTTGATGATATTTTGAATAGAATTATTTTAATTCAATTTTTGCAGCATTCATAGACAGTATATAGAAATACAATTGATTTTTGTATGTTTACATTGATTTTTGTAAACTTGCTGAACTCATTTATTTGTTCAAATAGATTTTGAGAGCTTCCTGAGGATTTTCCAAATACATTATTATATACACTTTGAAACAAGATAATTTTACTTCTTACTTTCCCATCTGTATTCATTGTATCTCTTTTTCTTCCCTAATTGCACAACCAATAACCTTTTGTACAATATTGAATAGAAGTGGCCAGGACTGACATTCTTTCTTTTGTTGAACTTAGGGAAAAAACATTTGGTCTCTCAGCATTAAGAATTATGTTAGCTGGGCGGGCCACGGTGGCTCAGCAGGCGGGAATGCTTGCCTGCGATGCCAGAGGACCCGGGTTCGATTCCTGGTGCCTGCCCATGTAAAAAAAAAAAAAGAAAGAAAGAAAGAAAGAATTATGTTAGCTGTTAGTTTCTGTAAATGCCTTTTAATGGGTTAAAAAAATTTCTTTCCTTCTTAGTTTGTTGAGTGTTTTTTTAATCATAAAAAGAATGTTGGATTTTCGGTATTTTTCCTGTCTAATGAGATGATCATGTGATTTTACTCTTTATTCTATATATTTAACTTATTTTATTAATTGACATGTGATAAATCATTTATGCCAAGGATAAATGGCAGCTGTCAATAGCACATAACTGTTTTAAATGTTACTCAATTGTTCTATCTAAGGTTTTGTTGAGGATATTGTTCCCATATTCATTAGAGGTATTGGTATATATTTTGTCCCAGTGACTTTTTCAGGTTTTAGCTTTCAGCAAAAATGTACCCTAGAACATTAGTTGGGAAGTGTTCTTTCTCTTCTGTTTTTGTAACAATTTGTGAAGAATTGGGATCAATTCTTTGAGTGACAGATAGAATACTGTTGTGAAGCTCTATTTACCTTTGCTTTTTTAATGGGTAGCTGTGGTTACTGATTTTTATTTCTTTACTTATTAAATTTGTTTATTTAATTTGGACTATCATTTCATTATTTCATGTATTTTTGGTAAACTTTTCATTTCATTTAAGATTTCTAATTAGTGCCATATAACTGTTTAAATAGTTCCTTGTTATCAGAGTAATTGACAGTGTTTGCAGGAATCCCACCCTTTAACTGGTAATTCTGATATTCTGCCATTTAAAATCTATATTTGAACATGTCTAGTTACTTTTTACATTTCTATTTTTTGACATTTCACCTCCAGAATTTATTTTGTTCACTGTTCTAGTTTGCTGGCTGCTGGAATGCAATATATCAGAAATGGAATGGCTTTTAAATGGGGGAACTTATTAAGTTGCAAGTTTACAGTTCTAAAGCTGTGAAAATGTCCAAATTAAATCAAAGTGTATCTAAGTCATCCAAGGAAAGATACCTTGGTTCAAGAAGGCTGATAATGTTCAGGGCTTCTCTCTCTGCTAGAAAGGCACATGGCAAATATGGCTAGCTTTCTTTCCCAGCTTCTTATTTCATGAAGCTCCCCCAGGGTGTATTCTTTTATCTCCAAAGACCTCTGGCTGCATAGGGTCTCCTAGTTCTCATGGCTCTCCTGCTCTCTCATGGCTGTGTCCAAAATGCTTCCTCTTTTAAAGGGCTCCAGTAAACCAATCAAGGCCCACCTGGATGGGTGGAGTCACATCTCCCCCCAATCAAATGTTAATACCCACAATTAGGTGAGGCACATATACAAGGGAACAATCAAGAAGCTCCCAGCCAGCAATATTGAATGAGGATTAAAGGACATGGCTTTTCTGGGGTTCACCACAGGTTCAAACCAGCACATTCATTTGCAATAACTACTACTTTGTTGTTATTAATTATTTGGTACAATATTGTATTTATATCTTTCTTTAATTCTTTAATCAAGCTTTAAATTAGATTTGTGGAAGTACTTACAATGGCCAGTTTGAAATTTTCCTTTGTTAAATATGACATATGACCATTCCCACAGGTAGTTTCTGTTGTATCTATTTATACGTCATAAGTTCTCATTGGAAACTGGACAGTCTGGATAATGTATTATAGCAATTACAGATTCTGCCAGCCTGACCCCTGGTGCATGTTATTTGCCTGTTTGTTAGGTACTGGCTAGAATAATTTAGTGAAGTATTCCTACAGGACTTTGTTATTTCTCTGATATTATTTCTCAGGGAAATGTAGATTTGGTTATTCACAGGCATGGCAGCTGTATTGGTAGGCTTCTCTCAACACTTTCTCTGGCCACATAACAATGTTAAACATATATAATTGTTGTTCAATTGCTCCATGTCTTATAAGTCTACCCTGAGGTCTTCATTCATGTACCATCTAATCTTATCAAATTTTGGTTACTTCTGATGATTCCTTTAGAGGCCAGCATTTGGTGTTTCTTCCTAACTAAAAAGGTCTTATTTCCTAGTACTCAGTTCTTATTATAGACTGTGTCTTCATTAGATCCAAGATCTTCTTCAGATTTCCTTAACTACAATGTACATTCCTTGTGAGGGAGTTCTTAGGTCTAAACT
The DNA here is from genome assembly GCA_004026745.1 of Myrmecophaga tridactyla. Lineage (NCBI taxonomy): Eukaryota > Metazoa > Chordata > Mammalia > Pilosa > Myrmecophagidae > Myrmecophaga > Myrmecophaga tridactyla. The sequence goes on from PVIY010036995.1 coordinate 4,926, forward strand.
ACTCCCAACTCTATTCAAATGAAGTCTGTATCTTGGTAGGAAGTATTAGGAGTATCTATTTTAAGGCCTGTTTTCCCTCACTCTGGACAAAATCTTAGAGCAGAACTCTGAAGCTTGGGATGGAAAAATGCTAGGTCACTCTGGGAGACACTACCACAGCAGAAACTGAGTTTTTGGTGAAGAAGAAGAAATAAATTGAAATTTTCTAGGCTTGCCACACTTAGTTTGGAACCATGGTTCAAGAAGAGATGTTCTCATGGAGCCATTCCCAAGATTGAGATTCAGTTGCAGGAATAGGTTTTGAGTGAATAAAGGAAATACTACCTCTTTACTGCACTCACTCTATATTATCCCCAGAAACAGTTTCTGAGTCTGCATGAGACATGCTGATATCCTGATCTTCCTAGAATAAAGTCCTCTGGTTGGATGCTCTGGCTGGGAGACAGATCACTGTGATATTCATTGTAGCAGTCCAAATGGAGTATTTTCTCCAATAAAATGATAGTTTGGTGGCAGAAAGGGGTTATCTTGGTTCAAATAGCCCAGATGCACCATTCTTAGAAAAATTTCATAGATTTTTGATAATTGGCTATTTGTGGATAGGACCATGTCACAGGCTTTAAATAGTTGAGTGTGTGTGCATTTTTTTTAATAATTTTCATCAGTTTCCTAATTATGAATAATTTTTATCGGTTTCCTATAGTTTTGTTCTATCATGTCAGCAGAGTTTCTCATGGTGTCATGCCAGAAGCCAATTTCCAGACAGAAATTGGTCCTGATCTTCTATATGTTACTTAAGATTACTTTTCAGTTCTAGAATGTGTATAAATGGAAACAAGTATTTTGTACTTTTATTTGGTTAGCTTTTAAAATTAAGTTTAGTTATTGTGATCCCTCCTTATATTACTGGTTCTCAAGCATTTTTTGATTTGAATAAGTAGTATTTGAATATATACATATACCTATATTTGTTTAGTGCTTAACCAGATGAGTGGTATTTGGGTTATTAACAATTTCTATATATTACAAATAAATCTGCTATTCTGCTTGGAGATGTAGATAGGTAAGAAAAATCTTTTTTTTTTCTCTTTTAACAAGGAATTATTGTCTCAGGGCAAAGAAAAATTCTAAAATTTGGAGACATGCCAAAAAAGAGAAATAGGACCCAAAGTGAAACCTGGTTGGGGAAGGTGTTACCAGATACAATACAGGTTAATAAGGGGATTGGTAATATACTTTTAAACTCTGAGAGTGAAAAAGTTCTTAGAATGAATCTCTTAAGGGCCAGATCCTTAATGTCCTGTGGGTTTTACTTCCAGTATTGGGGTGAATCATCCAAAAAAGAAAACAAAAATAAAACCAATTCTCCACTGGTGGAGATTGGGGAGAAGAACAGCAAACATTGTACAAAAACATCCACAAACACTGCCTTAGTTACACTATAGAACAGAACAATTCATCTTCACTAGGAAAGCAAAAAAACAAATATCCTATGGGCACTGGTGGGATCCAATTGAGTAAGGGAGAAAAATGCGATAATGGAAAGTATATCCAGGAACACTAACTCTCTGTTCACTGAGGAATAAAAACCTTAACATACAGAGGAAATAATTTAAACTAGACATTGAAGGCTGTGGTGAAAACCCAGTGCAGCTTTGAAGGAGACATCTGGGAAAAAAACTCACTCGACTCCAGGAAGTAGAGAAATATATTACAGGCCAAGCATTGCCCTGGGGAGGAGAGACTGAACATTTGGATGATGTTTCTGTCCATCCTGCTCATATCCAGGTCTCTCCAGCAGAAGGCTGGATTTGAGATACTAGACAAGGCATCAGGAGTGTCTCATGTGGTGGTTGTTTTCTGGGTGTCGATGTCCTTGGCCTGGAATCAAAAGGTGCATTTTGGCTCATGCAGGAAAAGTTATCATCATTCTTTAAACCAAGCGCTCATCAGTGAGAAAGCTATTTCCCACAAGGATATCAGAGAAGGGTGGAGACAGTTGGAGGGATGCTTGGGTTCCCAGAACATGAGATCCAAGCCACACATCTATATATGTCTGGCCTCCCTGTAAAAATGGTCCTGTAAGCTCTGCCTTCAAAAGCCTGTGACTGTGTAGGGAGGATTAGGAGTGTGGCACAGCTTCTTTCTGATGACCTTGCTTACAACAAAGAAAACTATTAAGAACTTTATAATATATTTATACTAATGATTTGACAAACTTAGGGGAAAATATGCACAAAATTATTGATTGGTACATACTGAATAAATGAAAGAAAGGTATTAATTACATATAAATGGCATCAAGAATGCTCTTTGGATAAGAAAGATACATTGTGAGTTTGCTATTTTATCCTATATATCTATTTATATATAATTAAATCCTCTGTGTGTGATAAAATGCTGGCATTATTCAAATAGAATAATAATTTATAAGGCTGTTAACATAAGAGCAGAAACCTGGTCATTGAAGCCACATGATAAGGATGGAAAAAGTTAAGGCACTTGGAAGCCGCTCCTAGAAGACCCAGGCTTTCCCACATTCTCCTTACCCTGAGAACATGGAGGACATAATGGTGGAGAATGGATTATATGCTTGAGAAAAATGAAAAAACTTCACAGAGTTGATGAAATGCAAACTTTGTTCATATGCATATTTTTAAACATACAGTAGTAACAAAAAACTCTTCTGAATTTGAATCTTGGGTACATCGTAACATACTTAGAAAAGATGCAAAGGTGATTCTCTGGGGGTTAAAGTTTATGAAGCAAGAAGAGGGAACTCCAAGTAAGGCCAAGAAATTCCTTCCTAGCCGCTCTCTGCACCTGCCCTTGGAAATGGCCCTTGAGCACCCCTTGGTGGTTTTGAGTGCCACTGCAGCTCAATCCCCACTGGGCCCTGCATAGAAAGTTTGCATCTGGGCTCAAACTGACTTTCCCTCACTGAGTCTCTTGAATAGCAAAACACTGCCATGTCCTCAGCTCTCAGGTTGCTGGACCGTAAGTAAACTTCATTCATGGATGTATCCCTGATGATGCCAAGTTGGGACAGAAGAATTGGTAATACTGTATGTGCCAACCACTAGCTATTCTGCTTATACTCTCCAACCCCTTTTTGGAACCTGGTGGATCTGGTTCACAGAAATCCTTGTTAAAGGGGACCCAGATATAGGGCATGTTCTGATGGAATAGGTCCATGACTCACAGAAAATATTGTTCAGATTTAAGTGGAACCTGAATTTAAATAATTGTGTGCCATGTTTTCATCTGTTTTCCCTTGTGGGGATTTGCATTTTGGAGGATGAGGAGAATTACTTGTCTTGAGGGCACCCTGGGAGGAGGATGGTAGTAAAGCCCTCAGAGAACACAGTCCTCTCCTTTAGGTGCACCCTCACCACGAACAGGTTCGTCTGTTTCTAGGAAGGAGGTGTGTACAGTGAGCTGGTTCATGAGCCCGATGTGGCCAAGGATCAAGGATGGATTTCAGATTATGGTCATTGGGTGCTACTCCAGGGCATTGCATATATAAATAAATATGCCCATCAGAGTTGGCTCTGACAATTTCTGCTTATTTTTCTATGTTTCTGAAGGGATGGGTGTTTGGAGTTCATTTCTCACAACTTAGTTGATGCCACTGTACAGTAGTCATGTAATTAAGCAGTTAGAGATTTACAGAAGATTTGATTATTAAAGCATTTTATAGATATTTCTTCTCAGTTCTTAGTATATTAGAATAGTCAGAAGAAAATACATGAAATTATTAAAATGGATGCCTCAATCTTTCATAATGCTTGTATAAAACTTCATGGCCTTTATTGTGTGATTGGAAAAACCTTGTGACTTTCCACACTTCTACCCCCTTATGTTTTTCAACTTTAGAGTCTTATTATCACAAATGACAGCCTATAATATATATTTTTTAATTTAAGAAAACAAACAAGCTGTTAATATTTTTTTAGGCTAAAAGAATTGGTGCTTTATTGAATTTCGTTGTTTTATTTGTCAAAATGATGGATGGCAAAGATATCAATTCAAAATTCTCTGTAATAGGAAACTAAAGATAATTGCCTTTAGATAAAAATGATCAAAGAATGTACTGGCTCAGAATTTGTTAGTTGTTCTTTTTTAGTTCTTCATTATAAAAGTTATATATGAATTTCTGAGGGTGAAGACAGAATTTATTTGAGTTTTGAACCTAAATTATTATATTACTATCATGGTCAGGTTCATGTGTCAACTTTGCCAGGTGGTGATACCTGTTTGTCTGGTTGGGCAAGTGCTGGTCTGTCTATTGCAATGAGGACATTTCATAGAAGTGAATCATGATCATGTCAGCTGCATCCATAGCTGATTCTATTTGTAATCAGCCAAAGGGAGTGTCTTCTGCAATGAGTGATGTTTAATCTAATCAATGGAAGGTTTTTAAGGAGGATTCAGAACAGACTGTCTCTCTTCCTGCTTCGGCTGGCAAGCCTCTCCTGTGGAGTTCATCCAGACCCTCCATTGGAGTCGTTGGCTTCACAGCCTGCCCTGTGGATTTTGGACTCTATGTTCCCACGGTTACATGAGACACTTTTATAAATTTTATATTTACAGATAATTCCTGTTGATACTGTTTCTCCAGAGAACCCTAACTAGTACAATTCCTAATACATTTTGTCATCACCAAAACAACTACTTTTATTTTAAAGTTTGATAATGCAAATTTCAAAATGAAATTTACTACTACACAGTTATGCTCATAGTATTTTGACAAAATTTACAATTGAAGCATAATACACTAAAAAATGTGCACTACATATGCACATCTTGCTAAATTTTTGCAACTAAATATATCCTTGCAATTCAGCCCCCAGGTTAGGAAATAGATTATTGCCAGATCCCCATTATCTCCATTCGCATACTCTATCTGATTGTCACTGACATCTAAAAGTATAGATTGATTTTGACTTTCTCTGTACTTTATATAATTGAGTCATATGGTACTCTTTTGTGCCTAGTTTCTTTTCTTTTTAACTTTTTCTATTGTATAATATAACATATATAAATAAAGCAAAGAAAGGAAAAAGCAATAGGTTTCAAAGCACTTTTCAACAAGTAGTTACAAGACAGATCCTAGAGTTTGTCATGGGCTACTACATCATCCTCTCAGATTTTTACTTCTAGTTTCTCCAGAATATAGGAGGCTAGAAGGAATAAATTTTTTTTTATCATCACAACTGACTTTTATGTGTGTGTGAAAAACAAAATATATACAAAAAAAAAGAATAAATTTCAAGGCACAGCACAAGAATTAGTTGAGGAACAGATTTCAGAGTTTGGTATGGGTTACAATTCCACAGTTTTATGTTTTTACTTCTAGCTGCTCTAAGATATCAGAAACTAAAAGAAATATCAATTTAATGATTCAACAATCATATTCATTTGTTAAACCCTACTTTCTTTGTATAACTCTGCTATCACCTTTGATTTTTCCATCCCTCTCTTTAGGGGTATTTGGGCTATGGCCATTCTAACTTTTTCATGTTGAAAGGGGCTGCCAGTAATATGGGGTAGGGAGATGGAACTAGCTGATGTTCTGGAGAGGCTGGGTCCTCTGGAACTTCTCTGGTTCAGGGACCCATATGGAGATTATAGGTTTCTGGAAAGTTACCCTAGTGAATGGAACTTTTATAGAATCTTATATATTGCTCTAGGTGTTCTTCAGGATTGACTGGAATGGTTTTAGTTGGGGTTAGGCAAGTTATGTTATGTAGCATAATGAAGAATGTATATAGTGACCTCTAGAGTAGCCACTCAACTTTATTTGAACTGTCTCAGCCACTGATTCTTTATTAGTTACCCTTCTTTCCCCTTTTGGTAAGGATGGAATTGTTGATCCTTTGGTGCCAGGGCCAGACTCATTCCTGGGAGCCATCTCCCACAACGCCAGGGAGACTTTTACCCTGAATGTCACGTCCCACAAAGGGGTCAGGGCAATGGTTTCACTTTCAGAGTTGGGCTTAAAGAGAGAGAGGCCACATCTGAGCAACAAAAGAAGTCCTCCAGAAGTAACTCTTAGGCATACCTATATGTAGGCTAAGCTTCTGTGCTACCTATGTAAACATCACAAGAGAAGGCTCAAGATCAAGGTCTTGGCCTACTGATTTGGGTGTCCCTAAAGTTTGACACAGTATCAGAGGATTCCCTGGTGATAAAAGTTTAATAGTTCCATATATTTTTTCTCCCATTCTTCAAGGGACTTTGCCAGTACTTTTTGATTACCTTCTTAATATATTCTAGTATGTACCCAGGCAATTACATTAAGCTATACAGAATTAAAGGCCCTCATTCTTACTCTGGGCTCCCTGTGTTTCATTTGTTCAAATGAGCTATCCAGGTACATTGTGTTAAATTTATGTGCTACAGAAAATTTAGGTTCCAGACAAAATAAACCTTTCTTCCTTTGTCTCAAAGAGTAGGTGCAGTTCTGAAATATAGACAATGTGTTCCTTACCTTATTCCTGACTTGATCAGCTTCATTCTTATCTCTAAATACCAGATTATGGGTAAATAAAACAACCTCTCAAAATCCAGAAATAATAATTACCACTCTGGATCAAATCTATCTGCTATAAGAGCTTACAATCTAGACCCCATTTTCTTATAAACATTTTCTAAAGGAGACTGTACAATAATTATTCTTTCATTTCTGGCTTACTTTGCCTCACCAAATGTCCCACAGGTTCATTCATATCATTGCATGCCTCATGAATTCATTCCTTTTGTAGCAGCACAATATTTGATCATATGTATACACCATTGCTCATCAACCTATTTCTCATCAGTACGTCCTTCAGCCACCTGCATTCATTAGGCATCATGCGTAATACCCAAAGTCCAGAGTCCACCAACACTCTCAATTTTATATAATTTCATTGTTCCTAAGAGAAAGATAACCAATAATCACATCCTCACCAAATATAGGAAATCTAAACCTCCTTTTAACTCTTGTCCTTTCCCCCATTTCTTACCTCTGTTGTTGCCATGGTAGGGATGATGTTTTCCTGTTGAACATAGCCCATAGAATGCAATAGCAGTTTTTTCCCTGTTTAAGTCTTTGTACATGAATCATACCTTTGAAGTAATTCTTGTAAGATTTATATTTCTAATTTATATTTCTAGTGTTAATCAGTGGGACATATAGGTCTATACAACCCCTTTCAATCTTGTTCACCTTCAATATGGTAACATTACTTATAGACCCACTAGAGAACCATCTTTACTTCTATATATTCCTTTGCATTTGAGTTCAACTTCATTAGCTAACTGTTCACCCATCTCTAGTTTCTGTGTATCTCTAAGTCCACTATATTATCTATTATAAGCCTCTGATTTTACCTTTACCATGGTCATAAAAGTGGAGTCATACAGTATGTATCCTTTTGTCTGGCTTATTTCACTCAGCATTATTGGACAGCCCAACTTTTAAAACAGTGTCCAAAACAAACTCAGGTTTTTGTGGGCTGGCAAAAACCAGAGCACCACTGGGATCTAGCAGACTTGTTTTATCCACTAACAGACACCTGGTTCTGGTGCTCAGTGCCCACCCAATAACCCTGAGGTAGGCTGTTGTAGGTGCCTGGTTTTGGAGGTAGACAGGGGGAAGAGCCAATATGATTACCAGCTGGTGAAAAGGATGAAAATACAGAGCAAAAAGCCAGCCAACTAACAAGAAAACCCAAGGCAAAAGAGATAAAACACCAGAATAAACTAAAAAGTTTGGATGCCTAAACACTAGCAAAACATCAAAACTCATACCAGAGAGCACTAAGAGATGGTCCAACCAAAGGAATAAACTAATGCTTCAGCTGAGATACAAGAGTTGAAACAACTAATTAAATAAAGATGGTCAAATATATCTTGTAAATTAAATAAAAAGTCAAATCAACAAGGTGAAGTAAAATATGATGAAAGAAATGAAGTATATAAAGAAGACACTGTGTGACTCAAAAGCTTGAAAAAAGAAATGGGTACTAAAAGTCACAATAGAAGAGATGAAAAACATGATAGAGTCATACAACAGTAGATATGAAGAGGCAGAAGGAAGAATCAGTGAAGTAGAAGACAGGGCCTCTGAAATCCTACACACAGAAGAACAGATAAGGAAAAGAATGGAAAAATTTGAGCAGCATCTCAGTTAACTGAAGAGTAGCATGAAGCACATAAATATACATGTTATGGGTTTTCCAGAAAGAGAAGAGAAGGGAAAATGGGCAGAATGAGATAATCACTGACTATATCTCAACTCTTATGAAAAAGTTGTCAATGACAATGAAAGAATTCTGAAAACAGCAAGAGAAAAGCAATCCATCACATAGAAGGGAAGCTTGATAAGACTAAGTGCAAATATCTCAGAAGAAACTATGGAGGCTAGAAGGAAGTGGTATGATATATTTAAGATACTGAAAGAAAAACTGCCAACAAAAAATTCTATAGCCAGCAAACCAGCCTTCAAAAATGATGAAGAGCTTAAAATATTTACATGTAATTAGACACTGATACTGCTCTATAAGACATACTAAAGAGAGTACTACAGGTAGATAGGAAAAGATAGGAGAGAGAGATTTAGAGAAGTGTGCAGAAATGAAGATGAGCAGTAAGGGTAACTAATAGAGGAGAGAGAGAGGGAGAGAGAGACAGAGAGAGAGAGAGAGACAGAGAGAGAGAGAGAGAGAGAGAGAGAGAGAGAGAGAGAGAGAGAGAGAGAGAGAGAGAGAGAATGAGATAAAACAAATGAAATCCAAGTAAAACAATGGATGAAGAAAGTACTGCCTTTAAAGTAATACCATCAAAAGTTAATGGATTAAATGCCCCAATCAAAGGCATAGATTGGCTGAATTGATAAAAAAGAAAAAACAGGATCCACCTATATGCTGTCTGGAAGAGGCTAACTTAAGACCCAAGGACAAAAGACAGCTTAAAAGTGAAAGGTTGGAAAAAGATATTTCATGCAAACAACAACCAGAAAAGAGCAGGGATAGCTATGTATATCAGACAAATTAGACTTGAAATGTAAAATAATTAATAGAGAGAAAGAAGGATACTATATATTAATAAAGGGACAATTTATCAGGAAGTCATAACAATCATAGAAACCTATGCACTGAACCACAGTGCCCCAAAATACATGAGGCAAACACTGACAACACTGAAGGAAGACACTTCAATACACCACTCTCATCAATAAATACAACATATGGATAGAGGATCAAGGAGGAAACAGATCTTGGATAATACAGTAAATGAAGTAGACTTAACTGAAATTTACAAGGACATTGTATACAGCAACAGCTGGATACACATTTTTCTCAAGGTCTCATGATTCATTCTCCAGGATAGACCATATGTTGTGTCACAAAGCATGCCTCAACAAATTTAAGAACATCAAAATCTTAAAAAGTACTTTCACGGATCATCATGGAATGAAGCTGGAAACCAAAAACAGGCAGAAAGCTAGAAAATTCACAAATATAAGAAGTCTCAGCAACACTCTCTGAAACTTGTGGGTCAATGAAGAAATTACAAGAGAAATCAATAACAGTTAAATGAATATGAGAACACAACATATCAAGACTTACAGGATGAAGCAAAGGCAGTGCTGAGAGAGAAATTTATTGCCCTAAATGCCTATAGTAAAAAGAGAGGAAAGAGCAAAAATCAATGTACTAACTGCTTACATGGAGGAACTAGAGAAAGAACAGCAATTTATCCACAAACAGAAAGAAAGAAATAGAAAAGATAAGAGCAGATATATGAAATTCAGAACATGGAAAGAATAGAAAGATTCAATGAAACCAGATGTTGGTTCTTTGAGAAAGCAAAAAAAAAAAATCAATGGATCTTTACCTGTAATGTCAGAAAAAAGAGAGAGGATGAAAATAAAACCATAAATAGGAGGGGAGACATAATAACTGATCTCACAAAAATAAAGGAGATAATGAGAGGATACTATGAACAACTACTTGCTAACAAACTAGACAACTGTGTTAGGGTTCTCTAGAGAAACAGAACCATTGGAGAGATCTATAAACAAAAGATTTATAAAGGTGCCTCATACAACCATGGGAATGGAAGAGTCCAAAATCCATAAGGAAAGCTGTGAAGCCCTCAACTGATTGGATTATCTGATTGTGGGAGACACACCTTAGTTGGTCACAGATGTAATTAGCTGCAGATGCAATCTGCTGAGTGATGATTTAATACACCAGCCTTCCAGTTTATTAACCAACCAGAAGATACCCTTGCAGCAATGGTCAGGCCCAGACAACTGGGCATAATCATTTGGCCAAGTTGATACCAGAACCTAACTATCACAATCCACCCCTTGTCAACTTGGCAGATAAACATGTCACCTTGAAATATGCTTAATTTCCAAATAGAACATAATAACCGACATATGTTTCACTTCACAATACTCAACTGTCCTGCAAACAACCAGAAATACACTACATCTCTCCAGAATAGTGTGCAAGTCCTTAGGCAACATTCACTCTTAAACATCATATCCTGTGACTTAACTACTATAACATGAACAGTGAAACTTATGTCATATGGTGAGAAGAAAACAAGATATTTGCTTAAGTACAAATGCAGACATACTCAAAACAGGGAGGAAGTATTCATACAATCATAGTCCTCATTTCTGTAGCTTGTCACACTGTCATAGTTCATATTTATCACCTCTTTTCGATGCATTTCTTGTTCCATTTACCCTCAACAAGCACTTCAGCTGGCCATAGTTATTTGCCAAGTGAAGTGATGCAGACCTTCATTCCTGAACTTTCCTGGCCATTGGGAGGAAACTGCCTGGATTGGTTGTTGCAGTTTTCCATCGACTTTAATCACAAGATGCAGTAGAACAAAGACACTCTAGGGGCTCTCCTGTATTCCAGGAAAAGTCTTCTTTACCCCCATTGTGTAGTTGCAGTCCTATTTCAACTTGATAGTCAGCATCAATCACCCCATACTGAAGGGTAATTCCCCTTTTTGCCTGTTCATTCAGTAGCATGAGAAGTCCAAAGTGGCCAGTGACAGATTAAACTTCCAGTTCAAATGGAATCATTGTGTCTCCTGCTAGGACTCACTCCTCCTTTTGGAACTAAGACCAGTAGACCAGTAGAACTTAAGTTTCAGGGACAGGAAACAAAAATTTTCCTAGTGGATCACTAGGGGTTGTGGGGAGTCAGGAGCAACAAATCAGGCCTGAGCAAGGAGAAGGTATCCGGAGTTACAAGATCCAGGGCGAAAAGTCCCCAAGAGTTAAAAATTGAACAATAGTCATTGTTAAGAAGCTAAAAGAATGGGATGTATTTTTTTTTGCAAGAACTAATGGCATTTTTCTGCTTCTGTAGATAAGCTTGCTTGCTTACAGCTGCAAACCAAGATGTGGCTGTAAAAAGATAATGCCCCTTTTCCTGCTTCTGTGGATAAGCTTGCAGTTTTTGCCTTTATAAGGCCCTCCTTGAGAACCTCTCGGGGCTGCTCTCTGAATCTTCTTTCTTGGGGGTTTTTGAGGCAGTCACCGGCCAGCTAGTAAAGACTCCAAATTGGCTTGCAGTTCTTTGAATTGTATGGTCTCTCTTTTGGTGTGCCCCACAACATCCCTTATCCCTCCCTCTCATTCACCAGTAGTATTTCCAAATACATTATTTATTTTACCCTTCATCCCCCCTTCTATTTATTTATTCTTTATCCACATGTTTTTCCTCATTTGTCCATATGCTGGATAAAAGGTACAAGAGAAAGAAGGTTTTCCAATCCTTCAGTCACATTGCAAAAGTTTTATCTTTATGCAATTGTTCAAGAATCAAGGCTACTAAATAGCTCAACAGTTTTCAGGTATTCCCTCCAGCCACTAAACTACACCAGAAATTTGACCAGCCAGAAGATAAATAAAGGAAAATTTAACAGAATGTATAAATTACACATCTAAAATGTTGAAGTTACTGAGAAATAAATCTGTTCATTATGAGAGGTTTTTAAAATTTATTGTAATCTACCAATAATATAATTATTAGTAATTATGTTTTGTAACAAATATGTATAATTTTTATATATATTCATATAAGTATACAAAAATGTTATAAGATTATTTATAATTTAGTGTAATATATTTTGAATTTATTCTAATTTAATATAGCATAATCTCAAGAGTACAGCTCAGAATTCAGGTGACCAAATTTATTTCCTGCTCCTTCCATTGTTTTCTGCCCTTGGAAAGTTCCTCAACTTCTCCAAGCCTGAAATCCTTGGAAAAATGAGGAAAATGAGGCAAAGTACAGCATAACATTGTCATGAAGATGATGCTGGATGCCCTGTGTAAGTGCTTCCAGTATTAGCACATGAGGTAATCAATCTTGGCAATGTTGAGGATGTGAGAAAAATGGTTAGAAGATGAGGATAGTGGTGGTGATTTTGAAAATAAATGTTTGCATGGATATAGAATAGAAATGGGAGCAATTGTCATCCAGCGACAGATTTGGTTTTCTTTCTTGTTCCTGAAATATTCCTAGATGATATAACTTTTACTATCAGGCAAAAGAAGTATTTTGATTGTTCCTACAATAAATAAAGTGTGTTTTTTTGTACAGCTTGAGTGCTAGAGTTTTTTTTTTTTCCAAAACCAATTTGTTCCTACTTTGTAGACCTGAACCAGCAATCATGCCTTATAACTAGAATGTATATGTGTCACTAGGGAGAAAAAAGGGAAGATGCCAATATAATCGCATTAGTGCCTATTAGTTTTGAGCACATCATGCATTGCATGAATTAGCCAGTAGGAATGGAAGTGAGTCCGGGGGAGCTCTGCAGATATGAGGGCTGACTGGAGTAAGCAGGTATGCTGGGGGAATGCCATGTCCAGACAGAAGGCACAGTGTCCATGGAGCTCTGCAGATACGAGGGCTGACTGGGGTGAGGAGGCATGCTGGGAGGAGTGGCATGTCCAGACGGAATGCACAGTGCACCTGAGGATGACTTCATGCTGGAAGGGCTCCAGTCCCAAGGCTGGAGCTGAAGTGCCAAGGGGTGCACATGGACAGATTTATACATGGTTACAGCTTTGCCTTCATCACCTGCAGAGTGATGATGTTGCTGAAGATGCTCACATGTTGGTTTCAAACTATTCACATATTTTAACTTTCAGTTCTTTCCTCTATACTTACTAAAACTTGATTTGGTAAGGCAGGGCCTATTTTGAGGTAGTTTCTTTCTATAATGTCTCATTTGGCTTAGAAGCCTCTAAATATTCATACTTCAGACTCTTAATCCATGCATTAATTAATATTTAATTAGTTTTATATCACCTCTACAACAGTGAATCTTTTTCTCTGACTAAAATTTCTTGCATGCACCCCCTAACATATAGACATAACATTTTATGTGGATATCCCACAGAGATTTAAACCCAAGTTGTCTTGGGGGGAGCTCATTATCTTCCTTTCCCACATCCTCAACCCCACTGCTTCAGAGACTATTCTGAGAAAAAGCATTCATAGTTGTTTTTTTCCCACCCAACCCACAAAGTTCTACACCTCCAGTTTTCTTTTACCATTTTATCTCATGACAGTCTTTTTTTTTTCATTGGAATGCCATACCAGTTACTCTACCCTTGGAATATGTACTCATTTATTCTGATAATGCAAATACACTGCTATGTATTTAGAAGATTTCATTCATATTTTCCTAAATAACCCATTTTAAGCTTTGTGGTATAACCTCATGCAAATTCCTTTGTTTTAAAGGACATGCAGATTTCCTTAGTGTTTTATAATATTCAGTAGAGCTAGGAGAAATTTTACCTCCAAATTTTCCAAACACAGAGACTGTTTCTGTCAATTACTAAATGCATCTCTCTAATTTTGAAAATCCTTTTGTTTGATTTCTAGACTGACATTCAAAACAATCATCATGAAAACTTAGTAATGCATAGTCTGAGTGAACTTTCAAACATATTGCAGAATTCTAGGAACATATTCTGAAGGTACAGATTTTGTCACTTTGTGAAGATCATCTGCCATTAAGTAGGTTAGTAAATTTTCTTTTTTTCAAGAAAAACCACAACTAATATTATTGTAAAGATTACAAAGCAATTATCAAAATATAATTAATTGATTAGGTAAAATACTTTATTCTTATTCACCTTAATCATGTCTGCACAGCCTCCCTCTACCGCTCTCAAAGAAACCTGACCTGATGGTTCCCAGTAGATTCCAGCACTGGACTTTGGATTAACAGCATTTTACAAAAAGTATTTTCATTACACTTTTTGAGGCAACTCTTGCCATCTGAAAATATGTATTACCTTCTATTCATTTTTTGCTCAGAATAGCTCTGTGAATCATTCAAGGCAGATGAGGAAAGTTGTGATGGAATGCTGTTGTTTAAGATTGCCCATTGTATTCTTTCTTAATTTTTTAATACAATTGAGCTGCAAGATGCAAGTATTTCAATATTCCTAAGAAGGTCTCAAGAATTAGTAGAAAGAGAAAGAGCCAAATACCACAGGAGTATTGCCTGCTGTGGTAAGAAGGTGGGCTTCTCAGGAAGTTAGCAGGGATCCTCTGACTGGAGAGCAGTTGAGAATATGACGTCCCTTCACATGCCAGCCACAGTGGGTCACTGCGCCTGAGATCCAGCCTGGATGGCCTACCCCTGGGCACACATCAGAGTGGGACAGGTTACAGTGCACCTACCAACCTAGGTGACCAATGCTACAGAGTTTCATGAATATCCTGAAATTTAGAAGCCACTTCAGGATGAAAAGTGGTGAGGGGATAATGAAGTGAGGTGACATGCCCCTAAAGTCGGTCTGCCTTCTGGGACCTTTCCCCTCACAGCTTCTCAGATGGGAATAAGACAATGATCTTATTCTTTTCTCCTGGAACTTAGAATCCATTTTTCTCTTTTCTGCTTGAAACATCGAAATGCATTTGCAAACTAGGAAAGTCATCCTCTCCTTGGAGCCAAAGATGAGTGTTTTACATTTATCCTCACCAATGTTTCTAGTTTCACTCTATCTTCTTCTACGTATATACTTTCAAAAGGGTGATGAATGTCTAAAAAGATGTCTTTTATTTAGTAGCCTGGTAATTTACTGACTAGAATATTGAATTGGGAACCAGGAGACTGGTGTCTCTATTCTATTTATGCCACTGCCCTGTGACCTTGAACACATAATTAATTGCTCTAGACCTTTGTCTCTTCATCTATAACAGGTAAATTTGTATTTATATTATAATGTATAGCAGATTTTTGTTATACATTAGCTCTAGAGTCCACAGTCTCTTTTTCTTTCCTTTCACTTTTAATTGTGATTGGCTGTCTCTTTACAACTTGGTATTATCTACAAATTTGATTTTGCTTTCTAAGTACTTATTTAAATAAAACACTAAGAGAAAAGTTGACTTCTTGGACCACAGCTTACTGCTTACTGTTAGGTTATATTATTCTCCTGATGAACATACAAAATATCTCACAGAACACCAATATCAGACAACAATGCTCTGAAACCATGATAAAGGGAGACAAAACAAGGTCATTGTGCACCCACAAAATATCAAACATGCCTCCCCCAGCTAATGACTATCCAGTGTTTCTTTACTAATCACAGCTTTCTCCTTGTTCTAATTGCCTTTCCCAAAGATAAGTTTTATTGAGGGTCCAAATCACCCTATTGTCCCTGCTTCCCAATAATCCAAAGTAAAATGACTCGCTGGCAAGTTTTTATCAAAATTAACTCACTAGGTGCTTAATTGTGAACTAGGTCTAAAGTTAACTAGGAAAGGATCAAAAAGGAACACAAGGTCTCACAAAACAAATGCAGGGAGCAGCAGCTTCCCTGTGTGTGGGGGCAATGGGCACAAGTTAGAGATGTTTCAGCCTTGAAGTTGGGAGGTAGGGCCCTGCAGACCTGGTGCTCAGACTTCCCAGGAGAGGACAGCAACAAGGTACAATGAGGCCATTTCTGTAAGTGAGGTAAAGTTGCAGATGCTGCTCCCTGGAGGAACTGCTCTGCCAGGGTGAAGCAGTACTGCTGGGTGATACTCATAGGAGCAGGAACAGAACCCCCCTGGAAAGGGAAAATCTCTCCTTCTGCAGCCTCCCAGCCTCCCTGGGTACCTCTTTGGCCAAGTAGGACGGGGGCACTGACAATGCAGCATGGAGTCTGCAGAGCCCCAGCCAGCAGCACAAGCTGAATCCCAAGAAGGTGGATTTGGAGCTGAGAAACATGAATTTAATATCAAGCACAAACCCTACCTCAAAACTTCAGTCTCAGCTTTTGTTCTTGTCTTAGATTAAATGTCCTTCTTTTCCTTCTTTATACATATTCTACCACTCATGTTAAATTTTTAAGCCATTTTTCTAATCCCCAAGACTATTGATGTTCCCTGTTCAGAATTATGATTTACCAGTTTATGTGATCACCCTGTCCCCATGTTCCTTTGACTAAATTATCCTGGTAGGTCATAATTAAATACAAAGAGTTTTCTTCTTTCTGAAATATGTCACTTTAAATTTCCTCAGGGTTATATATGCACTCATAAATCTGTTAATCTCTTCTTGAATCCACCACCACCATTATACACCTTACAATCTAGATGGCATATACCTTTTGCATATTCATAAAACATTTAATGAGAACTCTGGCTAGATTCTAGAAGGCTCTTTCCCTAGCAATAAATGCAAAAACCCATGATCCTGTCTCTTCACAGAAAATTGGTTTTCTTCTTTGCATTCAACCAATTACTTGCCTTACTTTTCTTGCATTAAAACCATCTGCCTTTTTTCTCTCTAAATGTAATGTTTAAATTTACAGCCTCAAATCATGTGTTTTTATTTTCTTCCTAATTCAGCATCTATACCTCTTTGCTTCCATTGTTTCTTCTTCTCTGCTGAGGTTCTGTCTACGCAACAAAGATTATTCCTATTGTATTTGTCTCCTCCATTTATATCTCCCAATTCCCACTACCACAACTTCTTTCTTCCTCTTTGCATAATCTTACATCTCCAGAACTTAACACCCTGTCTCATTGTTTCACCAAGAACTCTCTTCCTCTTGCTGCACACAGGCTGCTTTTCCCGTCATCACAGGTGCCGTCCTTACTTTTCCCACCACCTTACTGCCTGGAGCTCCTCTTCTTTTCATTTTCTGCAAACCAAGGATTTGCTTTCACTAACCTCTATTGAGCAATGGTTGCTGATTCATCATTCCCTTTTGTGTTTGGGCCTGGGCTGTGAGAATCTACCCACATGAACTTTTGTCACTCTATCACCATTTTGTTCTGTTATTTGCTGAAATAGCTTGTTCTTCCTCACAAACATAATACTCAGTTTAAGTGGAAGGCACAAACATTTCTTTCTTCTATGTAAAATACATTTTAACTTATATTATGGTAAATCATTTAAAAAACATATCTATATTATGTACACCTTGTCATTGGCTTATACATATATTGAATATGCATCTTTCTTCAAAATGATAGAAAACTTCTAGTAGTTGGATAACCACATTTCCCCCTTTCCACAATTATTTAACAATTGGACTCCCCAGTACAAATTCTATGTTAGTCAGCCATACATAGGAACTGCTGAAATAATGCCATATTAGAGATAAAAATAACAAATTCAGTATTGAGCAAGAAAATGGAATCTGTCCAAACTCCTAAAGCCACAGAGATCCATTTCCTCCTGATACAGATTCCAAAACAAATCAAATCTCTCTGATAATCTAAATCTAATATCAAACTTCCCAATTCCCAGAGTTTGTATTACTATACATTTTCTCTGCAACTTTATTATAAATGAGTTAAAAATAATTACAGTAATTTGCATTTTCCAAATGCTTTCAAATATCAGATTAGCGTAGCATGACAAATCAGGCAGAAAAGGAAATATTATGTTTTATATAACTGGTGGAAAACTTAGAAACATATTAAATTGTTAGGTCACAGAAACATGGCAAAACTAAGGTTAAATTTAGCTCTTCTAATTATATATTCCCTTTCAAACTGCATAAGGGAGACTTAGCATCCTCACCACATCACATCACACTAGCTAGATCCCTACATGATTTGAGAAAAAAACTTGAAATGGAAAAAATATATATCTTCCATTAGACATTGTCATAAAATGTTGTTACAAATACTTTTGGAAAGTTCCTTGGCAATAGATATAAAGTACCATAAGTACTGTTTTTCTTTTCACCTTAATTATTCCATTTCTATAATTTCATCTTGAAGGGTAATCTGAAATACAAAGCTTATTCATGCACAACTTTATTCACTGTAGTGTGTTTAAAATGGAATCCAACTACATATCAACAATGGAGGAGAGGTTAAATAAAAAACAACAAGTCTGCAAGGGAGAATTATCCACATCTGTTAAAATAGAATCATCATGGACTTCTATTATCATGAAAATTATTATTCTATAAATGCTCATTGAAAAAGATAGGATTCAAATTTACATGTAAATTAGCATCACAACTGCCATGTATCTACATCTAATTCATCTTTTCATTTGAAGTGCACATTTGTGTACATTTGAAGTCATTTCTGTTGTGTTTTGTCTTTTGAAATAAATTATTAATTTGCTGTTGTATCTTCTAATTAGTGGCATACTACACAAGGAAAAATATTTTTGTAAAATGTATAAAGAGAACTCTGCAATAAAAGTCAAAGAATGTTGAAAGTTATTTGGAATAGTAAAAATATGGATCATTTTCCTCTTTTACCATTCTGTACTTCCTCCAAAATCTGTAACAACAAAGAACAATAGCACACAAACTTCCCCAGATGGGCCCACCTTTGTCCATCTACTCACATAAATGTTATACATTTTCTTATCATTACTCTTTATTGTATTATGTAAACAGTGTTTTTAAACTAGAAGTATTTTATGCTTTTCCTGTATTTCATGTTTTATCCCTATCTAGTTTCTTTTCATTTTAAATTCTGGTCTTGTTTTTTTTTCCTTACTTCCCAAGGCTGAAACTAACTCATAAAAATTTTGTTCTGGATTCTCCCTTCCACTCACTTCATGGAACACATTCTCCACTCTGGTCTGCCAGGTTTCATATACTGTCAATTTCTCAGATGGTCTCTGGACCACAGTGAAGAGAAAAGAAACATTAAAAAAATTTTTAGCCTAAATTAGATAAGGATTATAGATACATTGATAGATATAGATATAGATGCAGATACAGATACAGACATAGATACAGATACTGTTCTAGTTTGTGAGCTGCTGGAATGTGATATACCAGAAATGGGATGGCTACAATTTTCATAAAGAAAATAGCATAGTTCAAGATGTAGTGTTCAAAATTTCAGATAGAAAGAGCCTGTTGAAGAAAAGAGAAAGAAAAGGGAAGCAAATAAGAGGATAAAATAAAAAAAGTGCACAAACATATATTATAAAATATATTTTATAAATATATATGTGTACATATGTATAATGAAACATGAGTGCATTTTATTATACAGCTCTTTGTGTGCTCATGTAGATAAAGACATTTTAAACAAGCCTTTGAAAATATAAAATAAAATCTGAGCTAAAATAAATCTTAATTAACTTTGCTGCCCAAACCCACAATCATTCCGTTAGTCTATTGTGAAAATATACACTGGGCATGAAATGTTTATTTTGACTTAGGAGAAAAATAGTGTGTTTTGCCATGATTGTTTACAGCTCTTCCATCAGTTATATCACAAAAGAGTTCTGCTTTAAATGCAGCTTACTTTCTAAGCCAAACTGAATTGGTCTAGTTTCATAAACAGGAAAGACTTTTATTTAAAATATTTTTATTGACAAAACAACATACAAACACAAACATTCTTAACATACAAGCATTCCATACTTAGTGTACAATCAATGGCTCATAATATCATCACATAGTTTTATATTCATCACCCTCATCATTTCTTAGAACATTTGCATCACTCCAGAAAAAGGAATAAAAAGAAAAAAGAAAGAACTCATACATACCATACTCCTTTAACCTCCCTCTCATTGACCACTAGTACTTATCAGGAAAGACTTTTTTTTTTTTTAAACTTTT
>PVIY010036996.1:0-16967 GCA_004026745.1 Myrmecophaga tridactyla
ACCTGCCGTGCTGGAGGTCTGGAGTTCAATCCCTGGTGCCTCCTGCCCATATGCAAATTAAAAAAAAAAAAAAAAGTTAAAGAACACTGTATGGCTTTATAAGACAAACAAAAGTTGACAAGTTTTGGGGGGTCAGGGAGGACTTACTAATGTAGAAGCTCTTTTCACAGTTTATATTTTTGAATTTTAATATGAAGTATTTTTGTAATCAGGGGAAGAAGAAATAATCTATAAAATCAAATAGTTAAATAGTAATATTGTTCCATTTAGGAACAATTAATAGTTCCTATTAATTTAGGAACAATATTCTCTAAATCTTATGGCTTACAACTGAAACATACTTGGAAACAAGAATTTGCTAACCCATTCAAGAAGCTTTGAAGAAAAAAAGGACTGAACTTCAGGGTCTAAATGTTTCCTAGAAAATTTCCTTTAAAGACTTCTCACAAGTGCTACTGCTCTCCCTGTGTGAGGCATATTCCAATTATTCTAAGTCTGTTCTTTATGCTCCTAGTGTTCTCTTGGGGCTGGAGCCAGCCTCTATTCAACTCAGCCAACTCCAGAAACCTTCTTCCAGCATGACAGCTTACTCCACAGTTACCCCAGCTCTGGACAAAGATGCAGGGATGAGGAAGGGGGCCTCCTTTGCTAATACTACCTCACACGAACAATGGACACTGGAACACAAACACACACCCCTGGTTGTAAAAAAAAACCTGGCTGCACTGGGCCACTTTGTAACAATTTTCTGGAGCCTATGAGTTCATGAAAAGCATGTATCTCAGATAGATTATAATTCATTAAAAAAGAGCCCATACTGACATATATACATACATACATACATACATACATACATACATACATACATACATATATGCATACATGTATGCATAAAGGAGAAGGAAAGGCTCTTCTTTAGAGTAAATTCCAATAATTAAATGTAGAAGAAGTGAGGGAAATAGACCATCAACATTTGGCAAACAAAACAGTAATAAGTGTTTTGGGCCGAAATCAGGAGATGATAAAGTTAATGGGAAAAAAGTTTGATGAGAAACAGGATATTTGCATATAGTCTCAAAGTATCCCCTACAGGATACTTAATAACTGTAAAGGGAAGAATAGTAACTTAACAGTAGAGAAACCTGGCAGACACCATCTTAAGCAAATGATCAAAGTTAGCATAACCTGTAATGGTACAAATCAGCATAATGTGCCTCGTGATATGATGCACTGAGGACACAATATCACTTCTATAGTATTCTTGCCAAAAATGCATAACTTGAACTTAATCAGAAAGCAACATCAGCCAAACTGAAATTAAGGGCATCAGCCAAAATAACTTTCAATACTCTAGAAGCGTCGAGATCATGAAAGACAAAGAAAAGACTGAGGAACTACTCAAGATTAAAGGATACTAAAAAGATATGGCAACTAAATGTCTGACTGGATCCTGGACGAGGAAAACGACATTATGGGAACTCACCTTCCTGATTTTCATAATTATGGTCTTATAAGACATTAATATTCTCTAGAGGAAATTTTTGTCCTGTTTTGTAACTTGTTTCTAAGTCTAAATTATTTCAAAGTGAAAAGTTAAAAAAATTGAGATACATATATTAGAGATTAGGCTTTCTTTCTACATTTTCCAGTGCCTGGCAATGCAGAAAGCCTAAGGACCGACTATTTAATGCTATGTAAGAGTTCAGCACCCACGTGGGAAGGGGGAGTTGGGATCCTTTTGGGACCTCATTAGAGTCAAACTCAGGCTTCTGAGATTTATAGACACTATAGATGATAGCATTCAAAAGATATAAAAATATCCTTCACAGGTTTTCATGGAGGGTCACAGGCATGTCAAGTCCCTCCTTCAGCCTCCGGAAGAAGCTGTGCCCTTGTGAGGCTCAACTATGATGGCAGGAGAGAGAAATGCAGATAGAAATAAACAGCAAAATGTTCCTCACTCACTTGTCCTGGGACTCAATATACACGTAGAGATGAGGCTCAAAACACTTGGAAACAATACCATGAAATGGATTGTCTGGGGCTTTTGGCTTCTTTGGCTGTAAAGAAAAGGAAACAAAAGAAAGAAACCCTATACTTGAGCAATCTTTGCAAATTTTCAAGCAGTTTCAAAGAAAACATCCCTTCAAAGTTCACTCCAGACTTAGAGATAAGAAAACACACAACTAAATTGGGACTATGTCCTCTACTATGATTCATTCCAGGCCATGAACAATATGTCAGCTTTGTTAGCATCATCTACTTACTTCGTATGGGGAAAGATTTACTACTACTTTGATAATGACAACACATGTGCTTTCAATTTGGTTGCTGTTCATCAGCCCACTGATGTTTTAAAAATTTAAATCCTGGCTAATAACCTTGTATTTGTTCAGTGCTTTAGAATTTAAAAAGCGCTTTCACGTGATCTAATTTTGATGGCCTTCCCTTACTGATTGTTATTATGGGCCAATTATTTTGATTCCAAATAACATCTTACTTGTTCCTCACAACAACCTTTACTGTAAATAGCAAGACTCCTGTTTTACACCTAAAGAGACTGGAGGCTCAGGGGTTCTAAAAGTCTATACAAAGCTATATGGTGATGTTTTTCATCCCCTGAACTGCAAGTCTTTCTTTTATATTATTGCTTACCTGCAGTGGTTCCTAGATTTTTGAGTTTCACAAGTAAATGTAGGAAAAAGAAAGGTGGAGGACAATATAGGGAGGCTAACTTTTTAATTTTGTTACCTCTATTCTCACCATAAGTTCCTAAAAGAAAGAATTTTTTTTAACTTTTTTATTGTATAGCATAACATATATACAAAGCAAAGAAATAAAAAAGCAATAGTTTTCAAAGCACTCTTCAACAGTAGTTACAGGACAGATCCCAGAGTTTGTCATGGGCTACCATATGATCCTCTCAGATCTTTCCTTCTATCTGCTCCAGAATATAGAAAGCTAGAAGGCATAAATTTTTTTTTTATCACCACAATCAACTTCTTTTCAAGAAAGAATATTTTTTAACACCCCCAAATTTTGTAAGGATAAAATCACAGCATAAAAGCAGTTTTTCCTAAAAAAGATCAGTGAGTATTTGGACCAGTGTAAGTCCCCAGACTGATACCTGGAAACTACTGATTTACAGGTCATCCAGGGAGGTAAGCATTTTTAAACCGTATTTGCTAATTAATTCATTTTCAAGCCATCTAAAAAATATACAAGGATCTTCTTACATATTATACTTTCTACTCTTAAAAATTCCAATTCTCTTTACCATTCAATGTCAACAAAAGGACCCTGAACCAAAGAAACTTTGCTGGGGTTTAAGTTGGCACTCACAACATAATTTTTTTAATTGAACTGTTCATACCTTGTAATAAATATGGCCAAAGCTAAGTCCTACGTGACAGACGGAAATAACGATTACCTTTTCCTAGACATTTTTTATAAACTGCTGCAATGGTTAAAAAATTTGTAAAAACTGGTAATGAGGTGGTGGTTCAATGGTAGAATGCTTGACTTTCATACGGGAGACCCAGGTTCAATTCCCAGAGCATGCACCCCACAACAAACAAACAAACAAACAAACAAACAAAACTGGTAATGACCACTAAAAATTAAATGTCAGCTTTAGATATAGCTCATTCAATCTTGTACTTAGCTGTCTTCCCTTTTTCACCTTCTAAGACGTCCCTGTCACTAATTTTTTGACAACGTTTCTAAATACTCAGCTCCTTCCTAAGAATAACTACAATCTGAGCTGTTTTTTCTCATCATTGGAAGCCACTGCAAATGTAAGGCCATAGGCTGAGGCCACAGGAGAGCCTCAGGGACCTACATGACCAATTCACTGAATTTGAAGGGCTGGATCCAAACTTCCACTTAAGTCCAGAGATGCCCTGGGAGTTTTTCTGGACTTCCATTAGTTTAAAGTAGAGGATCCATAATGGAGTATAATGGCTGTCAGCAGGTGGTCTGCAATAGTTTTCATAATCCATTGTCCTATATTTTCCAAATCAGTATCTATTTCTTATTATTTTATTCTTTTCATTATGGTGATTTGCTGACTAGCCAATGTGATTTAATTTACCTAATGCTATAAGACTAGATACCCTGATTTTAGAGTTGGAAAATAAGGCCACTATACCCAGATACCACTTTATTAATTAAAATATATATATCATAAAAATAATCACTGTAAGTATTATAATCATTCTCTTTAAAAATTTTTTCTCTTCCTTTGAAGAAAAATATTCATTCCTGCAGGAAAATTTCTAATTATAAATGGGCGTCAACATAATATAGAATGTTATAATGTTTTAAATCAACATGCATATTTTGTATTCCGTTTTATTTATGTACATTTTTCCAACTATTGACAATAAGCTTTACTTGAAATTTAAATAAGGGTCTATAGATTAGATGGTATTGTAATATCAAATGTTAAATTTCCTGATTTTGATTGGGCATTGTGATGACTCTCCATGCAGATGACTCTGCACTGCCCTTTCTCTGCCCACTAATGGTCGTGGTGGGGAGAGACCCCTGATCCTGCCACAAACACCTAGATCCTCATGCAGGATTTTCAGTGCCTGTTGGAAGCAAGAAGGGAACAATGGGTGGGATTCCCTGAATTTCCTTTTTCCCTCCTTGGTTTTCACAAGGCTGTCTCCAGCCTAAAGCTGCTTTATGAAAGTGCTTGTGTTGAGATAGTAGGTGCTGGAATTTCAGCTCAAATGGTGTCTCCCTTTGCAATGCCCAGCTCCCCAAGGGGTTGATTCTCAGCTTAAAGAATAGACTAAGTCATTTAGCAGTAGCATTCAGGCTAGATTTCTGAGTGTGTGAATTCTACCCAAAAGCTGCAGATGTTTAAGCTATTTCCTCCTGGAGTTTAATGGATAATAAAAGGTTAGTGCTGTCACAGTAAGGAGGTCTGCAGCTGGTCCCGTTTCCTTTTATTACTATCCAACGTAAACAGATTAAATCTAACTGCTCGGATCACAAGAAGGGTACATTTTAAAACCAGAAATTCCTTATTTCTTCTCCCTCTTTCTTTAATATTTTGAGCAACCTCATTCTCCTTTCGGATGTCATTTTTTATCATTTGAATGTCTTGGAAACGGGTTGTCCAAGCCCTCGTATAAACTAAATACCTCCTTTTCACATTCATTCTCCCTTCCTACTAGCCAGGTCTAAACCACAGCAGTGAGCAGCCATTACTTTGAGGGGCATCTGCCTACTGACTGCAGGCAACACCACCGGCTGGGTAACCGAGGACCAATGGAAGGACTCTATCCCCACCACCTCTGTCTGAGTTTGCCACTAGTATCCTGTTGAGTCCCTCCCTAACACCTCACAGAGCTCCTACTCTACTTTTTCTGTGTACCCAACTCCAAAAGCCAAAAAGCCACTGGGAAGAGAGAGATTCTGGAGTGCCCACCTAATTATCCACAAGCAAGAGAAGTGCCTGTGAGACAGTGGGAGGTAGAAGATGGCATATGAGGAGGCATTAGTCATTGGTATATATCTTTTATTACTAATGAGTAACAGCCCATGAAATTTGCAAGTTGGATCATCCAGTACAGGAGTTTTAGTCTTTTTTTTTTTTTCTTTAAATCACACCTGAAACTCCTGGCTCAAAATAAATTTTACCTGAAAGCCCACTATACAAAGCAACTGAAAAAATGGAACTGCTACTGGGAGGAGGCCTAGGTCCCTAGCCTCCTCCCAACTCCCCAGTGTGACATCTAATAGGGTACCAAGGAATATGTTTTTAAATCTATTAGCCCTTTCTAAAGAAGAAAAAACTAGGGGAGTCTAGAGAGAGGCAATAATCTATCTAAAGTCACATGTCAAGTTGACGGTAGATCAAAATCCAGCATTTTACCCCATATGATTCTTTTATCCGTGTATTTGTAGGATGTCAAATACTGTGTACTGTGTACATTTTCAGGAGAATGAAAAGGTCTTGGTCCTTACAACAGGAACTTTGAGTTTCCATGATGAACAAAGTGTTCCATGAGAAAGGAAAGCCATATTTTATCTGGCAAAACTGATTCTGTAGGTAATGGGAGATTCATCATGCAGAGAGACTAGATACAGGGATAACGTTTTGTGAAAGCACTAAAATTATCTGAGAATTCAACTGCATAATTCTGGATGTGACGATGGCAGCCACTAACAATGGGGAGAAATGAGAGCCTAAAATGGGACTACCATACAAATCATGCTCAAAACATGCAGGTGGATTACGGATCGGAAGAATGAGCTGTACATTTGAACTTCTCCCTCCCAGACCAGTTCTTCCAAACGTATGAGAGATGCATTTCTTTACTTAGAAGAAATATTTTGTTTTCTCCCATGGCTGGCTGATATTTGATGGCCTTAAATCAATTATATCTAATTCTACAGATCTCTGGGATACAGCATCAAAATATCCCTTCAGTTTTGTTCATGGGATTCATTTCTTTGTGCTCCACTCTTTCTTTCATGAAAACCTTGAGGTGTAACAAAGAGAGCACTGGGAAAGGATTCTAGTCTATGACTTCTAGACTGGCTTCCAGTCCTAGCTCCTCCACTTAAAGCTGGGTGAACCTGGACAAATCATTTAACCTCCTTGAGCTGTACATTTTTCACCTACAAAACACAGTTAGGTATTGTAAAGATGAAATGAAATAAGGTGTCTAAAAGACTTTTAAACTATAAAGCACCATGAAAATGTGAGTTGTCCATATTATTAAAATTATTTAATCAATGGACCAAATACACTTTATTGTACCATTTCAGAACTGCTCCTAGAAATTCTCCCCTCTTAGCACCTTACCAGGATTGTACACCTTCCCTCACTGTGTTAGGAATGCAGAGTTAGCTCTGCAATATATATGACTATGGGTTTCCCAAAGCTGTTCTTTTCAGCCAGCCTGCCTTTCAGTTGTGTCTGGAGCAAAACAATGCCATAAAATAATCTTCCAGCAGCCAAGTGTAGAAAATTAAAAAACCAGAAAGGAAAGGTTCTGGTTTATTGCTCTAACCTCTCATCATAAAATGGCAGTGAAACAAAAACACCATTCTGTAGGATAAAGGGAGAGGAAATTTTAGAATTGGACAGAAAAATCAGAAGGAAATTAAAGTGATAGTATACTCTGAAAAGCAGCTCTCCAAATATGCTGTTGGTCACTTTGATATTTCCAGGCCTCCCCGATGGCTTCCAGACCTAAAGTGATCAGCTTACAACTGTGTGGAGGCCTCTCCTATTTGATGGCACTGCTAACTTCATGGAGGATCTTTCAGCCTCTCAAATCATCACCACAGCAGATGAGAACGCAAGTGAAAGCTAAGCTGACAAGTTCAGGAGATGATGAATGAGGGAGAGCAGAATTCTGCTGGCCCCACCAGATGGGCTAATTAAGCTTGTGCATGTTGCTAAATTTGGTGGTTAGGGTGGTCAGGAGCAGAGAGATAGGGGAAGAAGGACTGCTCTCTCACTCAGTTTTCAATATATACTTTCAGATAAAGTCGTTCTATAAAGACCATGAAACCTGTAATCTCTGATTGTGGTTAATATCCAAAGAATCGTATTTTTGACAAGTGGACCCATTTTCAGAACAATTACCAGGTTGGTTATACAAGGTAACACAAATCAGACTTACTTGATCTAAATCTCCTTTCTCCATTGCCAGTTCCTCCATCTCTGATGCTGGCTCATCTTCCAGGAAGGGATTAGTGGATGGTGGTGGAGACTCGAGTTTTTTCTATTAGGATGATATGAGAAACATGTTTTTTTCTGAACATATTCAGGTCTTGCCCATTGATCTTCTGCTAATTCCAAATCTCTCCACCAGCTAAGTCATGGAATTTGATTTAATAAACAAGAACTGAGACAACATGGACCATCTACTTACCCCAAGGCCTTGCTTTTCTATCTTCCTGAAGCCCCACCCCAATACTAATCTGGCTAAAATTCTATTCTGTCCCGAAATTAGAAGCCTTCCTTGCTTGCCCAGTTTGGGTTTGATGCCCCTGCCACATGCTCCATCCCATATGCCTCCTACCCAGATATTTATTTATTTATTTATTTATTTATTTATTTTTAACATGGGCAGTCACCAGGAATCGAACCCGGGTCCTCGGGCATGGCAGGCAAGCATTCTTACCTGCTGAGCCACTGTGTCCCGCCCCCAGATATTTATTGATACAACTATCTGCGTATTTGTCTTCTTTCACCACTAGATTCCATGATGGTAGGGATCATGTCTCTCTTATTTCCTGTACTATTTCTGGTGTCTGGCATTTAATAGGTGCTCAAAAAATATGCATGAATCAAAATGCCTGATGAATCTGAATTCAAGAACAAATTACAAAGTTATTATGACGTGCTACAGAAGTCTCTTCCAAAATTAATTCCACTACAACAACCATAAGAAAATCTTGAGAAAAATTTCTCCCCAGCTCCTGAATATGATCACTACTTCAAGTTATATCACTGAGTGGGGCCATGGGCTAGTGGAAAAGGTGGAGGCAGGGGAAGTGGCTTTTTAGCTCCAAATTTGCTGTGTTGGCCAAATCATCTAGTTTATCTGAGCCACAGTAGCCTCATCTGCTGAAGGAGAAAATGATCACAGAACTATCTGAAGGAGCAAACGTGATAAAGCGTGTCAACTGCAAGAAGCAGCACAGGATACATGTGAGGGGCATTGGTAGTGATAATTCCAGTGCAATTACAGAACCAAGAGAGCTCTTTGGAATTTTTTAGAAATTTGACCTACAGAGGTTATTTAGACCTCGGGGCTGGGGGTTTCAGCAGAAAGGGAACCAAGTGGCTATGCAGGATAACATGGATTGGCCGATGCTATGCATGAGCGGAATTGGTTAGTGATGGTGTTCTGAGAAAAGAAGCAAGGTGGAGAGTTTCTAAATGTATTTGTGACATCTGGGCATATACCAATGGAGCAACCTGAACTGATCCCTAACCCAAGAGGGAAAGCAGATGGTCTATAGTGTGAATAACTTTTGCAAGTGCGAGACTACCAGGATAAAGATACTGCCAAAAAACAACAAAAATCAAAGAAAAACAAAACTAAATGTAAAAAACAAAAGCTACACCTGAGCCTGGTTTAGGAATTAAGACTATTCTGCTTACATTCATTTAAGGCCCTTAATTCTTTTTTTAAAAAGTATTTTTATTGAGGAGGTCCAAGATGGTAGCTTAGTGAGGTGTGGAATTTAGTTTGCCCTGCAGAGCAGCTAGTAAATACCAGGAACAGTACAGAACAACTGCTGGGGCCACATCAGTGACCAGACACAAAGCATACACTCGTCTGGACAAGCTGGACCGGCTGTGAGTCCACCCAGAGCCACCCCCAAGCGGCAGCGGCCGCGCCCTTCCCCCACAGGCTACTTCCCAGAGGGTGTAAGAAAGAGACTTTACTAGCAGCAGGGGCTGAGCACAACCAAGCTCCAATTGTGGAATTAATTAACAAATTTTGACTACTAAAGACAGATCCCTAGCTCAGCTGAACCTCTAGTAAAAGCTGAGGTTGCTGGGTTTTGCCCTGGCGCAGAAGGGACAGGGCTGATGGACAAAGAAAAAAATAAAATATAACAAAAAATCCCAGAGGTTTTCTTAGATTGGACAGCACAAAATACCTGAAAGGGTCTGGGTCCTGAAGGAATGGAGGGGGCACATAGGACCTGGAGACACACAGAGCAATGTACCAACTTAAGCTCTTGATTAGCAAACCTGAGGTATGGGGGACCTCCCATAAAAAAAGGATTTTTTTTTTCTGTTCTTTTTTTTCTACAGCTTACTCTTTGGACACTACTGCAAGGCTTCTCAGGCTCCAACTGCCCCAGGCAAGAGTGGAATTAAGCTTGTCTGAGAGACAAAGAGGGCAGTCAGGTGAAGGGAGGTCATTCCCTAGAGGCTGTGCCTTCCTCAGGAGAGGGGTGGGGCCCAATTCAGATGGAATCCCTCCTTCAAGGAATTCAGACCCTAGGGTCTGGAAAACAGAAGCAATTAAAGCCAGCCTACAATCTCTCCTCTGTCTCAACCACACCCCCAGCAGGGAGAGTCTGCTAAAGTTAAAGGTACAACATCACTTTATGCTGGAGGGACCTGCAGGCAGACAAAGCCACATACTGAGCAGGATAAGAAAAACACAGAGTCTAGAGGTTTCATAGGAAAGCCTTTCAACTTGCTTGGTCTCATCCTCAGGGAAAACTGATGCAGGTGACTCCTCTTGAGAGGAGGCCAGTTTGGCCTGGGAAAATCTGACTGGGGTCTATAATACTTAAGTAGATACTCCTAAGGAATTAAAAAAAAAGCACCATATAGGCAGGGCAAGAAACAAGAAAACAAGAACTGAAAAATTTGGATCTGTTAAACAAAACCTATGGTAGAAGTCTAGAATAAGTTCTGTGATTTGTTTTTTCAGACGTTCAATTTCTTTTTTTGCATGTCCCTTGCCTTCTTTATATCTTCCCTTAATATGTTCATTTGATTTTTGATGAGATTTTCCATTTCTATTTGAACATCCTGAATTAATTGTTATAACTTCTTTAAAAAACAGTGGGTTAAGGAAGAAATCACAAGAGAATCAGTAAATACCTCAAGGAAAATGAAAACACAATATATCAAAATTTATGGCACACAGCAAAGGCAGTGCTAAGAGGGAAATTCACTGCCCTAAATGCCTATATAAAAAAAGAAGAAAGAGCAAAAATCGAGGAATTAACTGTCCACTTGGAAGAAGTAGAAAAAGAACAGCAAACTAACCCCAAAGCAAGAAAAAGGAAAGAAATAATGAAGATTAGAGAAGAAATAAATGAAATTGAAAACAATCGAGAAAATCAACAAAATCAGAAATTGGTTCTATGAGAAAATCAATAAGATTACTGGACCCTTAGCAAGGTTGACAAAAAGAAGAAGAGAGAGGATGCAAATAAATAAATCAGAAATGGAAGAGGAGACATAACCACTGACCCCACAGAAACAAAGGAGTTAATGAGAGGATACTGTGAACAACTTTATGCTAATAAACTAGGCAATGTAGATGAAAAAAAAATGGACAACTTCCTAGAAAGACACGAACATCCAACATTGACTCAAGAAGAAACAGATGACCTCAACAAACCAATCGCAAGTAAAGAAATTGAATTAGTCATTAAGAAACTCCCCCAAAAGAAAAGACCAGGACCAGATGGCTTCACATGTGAATTCTACCAAACATTCAAGAAAGATTTAGTACCAATCTGCTCAAACTCTTCAAAAAAAAAAAAAAAAAATGAAGAGGAGGGAAGGCTACCTAACTCATTCTATGAAGCCAACATCAACCCTCATACCAAAGCTAGACAAAGATACTACAAGAAAAGAAAATTACAGACCAATTTCTCTAATGACTATAGATGTAAAATCCTCAACAAAATTCTTGCAAATCAAATCCAGCACTACATTAAAAGAATTATACACGATGACCAAGTAGGATTCATCCCAGGTATGCAAGGATGGTTCAATATAAGAAAATCAATTGATGTAATACACCACATCAACAAATCAAAGCAGAAAAACCACATGATCATCTCGATGCAGAAAAGGCAACTGACAAAATTCAACATCCTTTCTTGTTCAAAACACTTCAAAGGATAGGAACAGAAGGTAACTTCCTCAACATGATAAAGGGAATATATGAAAAACCCAAAGCTAACATCATCCTCAATGGGAAGAATTGAAAACTTTCCCCCTAAGATCAGGAAAAAGATAACAATGTCCACTGTCATCACTCTTATTCAACATTGTGTTGGAGGTTCTAGCCAAAGCTTTCAGACAAGAAAAAGAAATACAAGGCATCAAAATTGGAAAGGAAGAAGTAAAACTCTGTTTGCAGATGATATGATACTGTATGTAAAAACCCTGAAAAATCCACAGGAAATCTACTACAGCTAATCAATGAGCACAGCAAAGTGTCAGGGTACAAGATCAACACTCAAAAATCTGTAGTGTTTCTATACACTAGTAATGAACAATCTGAGGGGGAAATCAAGAAAAAAATTCCATTTACAATTGCAACCAAAAGAATAAAATATTTAGGAATAAATTTAACTAACGATACAAAAGACCTATACAAAGAAAACTACAAAATTGCTAAAAGAAATCACCGAAGACCTAAATAAATGGAAGGGCATACTGTGCTCATGGACTGGAAGACTAAATATAGTTAAGATGTCAATTCTACCTAAATTGATTTACAGATTCAATGCAATACCAATTAAAATCTCAAAAACTTACTTTTCAGGAATAGAAAAACCAATAACCAAATTTATCTGGAAGGGCAGGGTGTCCTGAATGTCTAAAAGTATCCTGAGAAAGAAAAATGAAGTCAGAGGCCCACAATACCTGACTTTAAGGCATATTACGAAGCTACAATGATCAAAATAGCATGGTACTAGCATAAAGATAACTATACTGACCAATGGAATCAAATAGATTTTCAGATATAGATCCTCTCATCCATGGACAATTGATCTTTGATAAGGCAGTCAAGCCAACTCGCCTGGGACAGAACAGCCTCTTCAATAAAGGGTGCCAAGAGAACTGGATATCCACAAGCAAAAGAATGAAAGAGGATCCATATCTCACATCCTATACAAAAATTAAGTCAAAATGGATCAAAGACGTAAACATTAGATCTAAGACCATAAAACTTTTAGAAGAAAATATAGGGAAATATCTTATAAGTCTTATAATAAGAGGCAGTTTCCTAGATCTTACACCCAAAGCATGAGCACTGAAGAAACAGATAAATGGGAACTCCTCAAAAGTAAACACTTTTGTGCATCAAAGAACTCTGTCAAAAGTAAAAAGTCAGCCTCCGCAATGGGAGTCAATATTTGGAAATGATATATCAGATAAGGTTCTAGTATCCAGAATATATAGAGATTGTTCAACTCAACAACAAAAAGACAAACAACCCAATTACAAAATGGGCAAAAGATATGAACAGACACTTCTCAGAAAAGGAAATACATGTAGAAATGAAATACAATACATGTGGCTAAAAGGCACATGAAAAGATGCTCAACTCCCCCAGCTATTTGGGAAATGCAAATCGAAACCACAATGACATATCATCTCACACCCACCAGCATGGCCATTATCAATAAAATAGAAAAAGACAAGTGCTGGAGAGGATGTGGAGAAAGAGGCACACTTATCCACTGTTGGTGGGAATGTCAAATGGTACAACTGCTGTCAAATGCAGTTTGGTGGTTCCTCAGGAAGTTAAATGTAGAATTGCCATATGATCCAGCAATACTATTGCTAGGTATTTACTCAGAGGACATGAGGGCAAGGACACAAATGGATATTTGCACACCAATGTTTACAGCAGCATTATTTACAATTGTCAAGAGATGGAATCAGCCCAAATATCCATCAACAGACACGTGGCTAAGCAAGCTTTGGTATATACATACGATGTAATACTATGCAGCTGTGAGATAGAATAAAGTCATGAAGCATGTAACAACATGGATGGACCTTGAGGACATTATGCTGAGTGAGATTAGCCTGAAACAAAAGGACAATTACTGTATGGTCTCACTGATATGAACTTACATTAGTGAATGAACTTGGAGAATTTTAGTTAAGAACAGGGGCCATGAGGATAGAGAAATAGGGTAGAGATTGGGTAATCGGAGCTGAAGAGATATAGATTGTGCAACAATACTGACTGCAAAAATTTAGAAATGGACACCACAATACTTCCTAACTGTAGCACAATAATGCTAATACACGAATGAAGCTGAATGTGAGAATGATAGAGGGAGGAGGGCTAGGTTCACTAATGAAACCAGAAGGAAAGATAGATGGTAAAGACTGAGAAGGTATAATCTAGGAATGCCTACAGTGTACAATGATAGTGACCAAATGTACAAATTAAAAAATCCTTTTGCATGAGGAAGAACAAAGAAATGTCAGTATTGCAGGGTATTGAAAATAGATGGTAGTTCATATTTTAAAACTTTAACTTATGCGTGAGACCAAAGCAAAAAATGGTTAATTGGTACAAAACTTATGTTTTGACTAGTGCATTTCCCAATATAACTTATATGGGCTGTTTAACTGAACACCATAAGTACACGGAACCTTGAATAGGGCATGAGATTTTGTCCAGAGTGATGCCCCGATAAATCCCAGAGTGATTTGAACAGTGGATAAAAAAGTATTTGCAAAGTCCCCTTGGGGGAATGGCAAGAAAGGGGAAAAATTCAACTTCTCCCTTTGGAGAACTCCTGATATTCTCGCAAGCAGTGGGGACATACAAATTAAGAGGCTGAGCTCTCAATCTTGGGGTTTGTTTCTATGAAACTTATCCCTGCAAAGGATAGACTAAGCCTACTTAAAATTAGGCCTAAGAGTTACAGAGAACCTCTTTTGTTGCTCAGATATGGCCTTTCACTTAGCCAACATGGCAAGCAAACTCACTGCCCTCCCCCTCTCTACATGGGACATGACTCCCAGAGGTATAAACCTCCCTGGCAACGTGGGACAGAAATCCTAGAATGAGCTAGGGCTCAGCATCAAGGGATTGAGAAAGCCTTCTTGACTGAAAGGGGGAAGAGAGAAATGAGACAAAATAAAGTTTCAGTAGCTGAGAGATGTCAAAGAGTTGAAAGGTTATCTTGAAGGTTCCTATACTTTCTATGGATAACCGTTTTTAGTTTAAGGTGTAGTGGCTAGAGGGAAGTACCTGAAACTGTTGAACTGTATGCTAGTAGCCTTGATTCTTGAATATTGTATAACTATATAGCTTTTATAATGTAACCACGTGATTGTGAAAACCTTGTGGCTAATGCTCCCTTTATCCAGGGTATGGACAGATGAGTAAAAAAATAAGGACAAATAAATAAATTAACAGGGTGGGGGGGGTTGGGGTAAAAACAATTGGGTACATTGCAATGTTAGTAGTCAATGAGAGGAAGGAGTAGGGGTATGGGATGTATGGGCTTTTTTTTTTTTCTTTTTGTTTCTTTTTCTGGAGTGACACAAATGTTCTGAAAATGATCATGGTGATAAATACACAACCATGTGATGATATTGTGAGCCACTGACTGTATACTTTGGATGGACTGTATGGTACATGAAGAAATCTAAATGAAAATATTTTTTTCCAATATATATATATTTTAATTTTAACATTTGTACCATACTAACCTGTATAAAATAATAAGCTTCCACTCCCAACTCAAGATTCCATGTAATTATGTAGTTCACATAAATAGACCATACAAGTTAAATTAGATAATGTGCTAATTGGATAATGTCCAAATATATAAATTTTGCACCAAATAAACATCTCTTCTTTTGGTCTCACACAGAAGTTGAGGTTTTTAAATATAGACTATATTATCCTTTACCCAGTATTTTGATTTACCTTAGCTCTATCCAGATCAGCTTCATTTATATCTCTAGTTGAAGTCTGATCAATTTTTCATCTTTTTAAATAGGTCCTGTATGGGGTAATGCTGACTTTCACAGCTTGTGCCAGTTTGAAAGTATTACATACCCCAGAAAAGCCATATTTTAATCCTGATCCAATCTTGTGGGGGGCAGTCATTTCTTTTAATCTTAATTCAATATTGTTGGGCAGAAAGTTTTGATCAGATTATACCCACAGAGGTGTGGCATGCCCAAATGCGGGTGTGACCTTTTGAAGATGGAGATTTGACTCCACTCATTCCAGGTGGGTCTTGATTAGTTTACTAGAGTCCTTTAAAAGAGGAAACATTTTTGAGAAAGCTGAGAGTCGATAGAGACACTTGGAGAACAGCTGCTTCAGAGCGGACAGAGCTAACACAAGACTCAGATGTTTGGAGATGCAGGGCCCAGTGGAAGTTGCCATATGCCTTTCCATGAGATGCTAAGGAAGCCAGAACCAGAGCTGTATCCTGGAGGAGCTAAGTGAAGGCCCACAGATGCCAAGTGTGGACCCCGCAACAGGAAACAGAAGCTGAAAGCAATGGAGCCCAGGAGCATGGGACTAGCAGATGCCAGCCACGTGCACTCTGCAGCTGACAGAGGTGTTCTGAAAGGCATCAGCCTTTCTTGAGTGAAGGTAATCTCTCCTGGTGCCTTAGTTTGGACATTTTCTTGGCACTAGAACTGTAAACTTGTAACTTATTAAATTTCCTCTTTAAAAGCCATTTTATTTCTTGTATATTGTTTTCCAGCAGAAATAACAAACTAATACACAGCTTCAGGGCTCTAACTCTGAGTCCCAGGTGTTATACAAATACCCGAAGTTCTAAGGGATGACACAAATATCTCATTATCCAGAATTCAGAAATAACAGCTACAATTCTGGAATAGATGTGACTGCTGTAAGAGCTTACAATTTAGGAACCTTTACAATAGGCTTAACTTGATAAACCATGCTCTCAATTTCAATTCTCTGAGTTTGTATATCAGTTAGTCCATATGAGTGAGGCATGATAATATTTGTCTTTTTATTTCTGACATTTCATTCAACATACTGTCCTCAAGGTACATTAATCTAGCAGCATGCCTCACAACTTCATTCCTTCTTGCAGCCATTCAGTAGTCCATTGTATATATACACCACAGTTCTCCCTTTCTCGGTCAAGGTACCCTTAGGCCTCCTATCCGCCACAAATTATGAACATTGCTATCATAAATACCAGTGTACAAATATCCATTCATGTCCCCACTCTCAATTCCTCCAAGAATACACTAGCAACAGGTTGCAGGATCATATGGCAACCCACCCCTAGCCTCCTGTGGAGTCAGGACACTGCTCTCCAAAGGGGCTGCTGCACTCTGGTTTCCTACCAACAATGAACAGGTACTTCTCTCTCTAAAAATTAAAGCCAGAATTTGTAACTCTCTGTTCATTTTTAAATAGTTTTATTCACACATCATACAGTCTAACCTAAGAAAAAATCAGTGG
>PVIY010036997.1:0-25013 GCA_004026745.1 Myrmecophaga tridactyla
GCCAGTTATTCCAGCCCAGAAATACAGGGATGAGGGCCAGAGACTCACTTCACAGGGGAAGGTGTCCATGGTCACTCAGCACCTACTGTCACCGAAGCCAATTTCCCAAAATGTCCACCAAGGTCACTGGAGAGTGAAAAGGTGAGTGAAGCATTGAATCCTAGGCTGAAATATGGAGCTTATAAAATATTTATTTCACCATAAGAATGGAATTGTTCATAGTTCTAGAGACTTAATATGGAGGTTTGTGCAATTTTCTAATGGCAACATTTTCTGGATGAATTAACACTTCAAGTTTATATGAAAAACACATGACCAAAGATAAGATTATCACAGAAAACATTTGGTTTCATGCTCTGTTGTATAAAAGGTATAAGGTCAAATTTTTTAATGGTCACTAAATTTGCTCCTGCCTATTATTTTATGTTTTAATATCTTGTATACTCTCTCAACTGCCTTGTCAGTAACAAAATTTAAGAATCTAAGAATCATGTCCATGACTAGAGAAGACTTGGGGGTCTCCTACTCAGCAATGGCCTCCAGAGAGAACTTTGTGAGGTGGTTGCAGACACCAATTCTCTGACCCCAAAGTCAGCAGTTCAACACTCATGAGTAGAAAAAGGGCTTCAGATAATGAAAGGGAAATATGAATCCAGTCCTATTAGGTCTAGTAGGGCTGTGTCTATGGTGGATTCACACTTTGATAAATTCAACTAAATATTGTGGCCATTTCCCCCTTGAAAGTCAGATATTGAGAGAGAGAATAAAGTGGGGCAAGAGCATGATATGAGGGCTGTAGACAGGCGGCCCTTCCCCCAGTGTACCCAGTGTGCATCAAGGCTCACAATGTCCGGGGGCCCAGGGGGAGGCTGTGGCCACAGTGGTGGACCAAAGGCAGCCTGGGTCCCCACAGACCCTCAGCTCTTACAGCTGTGTTGCTGTCCTCTCTGAGGTCTTGTCCTCACTCGCTGCCTTGTGGGGCTGCTCCAGGCCAGTCATGGAAACACTGTCGAATACCTAGACTCTCCCATGGCCTCTCACAGGAGCTGCAGCCTCGACCACTTACTGTCTTCTCCAGAGGAACACGTTAGAGCTCACTCTGTCTTCCAAGCAGAACAAGGAGTGCAGCAGCATCCTGAATGCATGGAAGAAGCCCCACAGCTTTGGGTGGTTCCATGTCCCCGCTGCCACGAATGAGATAAAAAATACATTCCTTGAATCCACCTTGAGAGAGGCATATCAGTATTCTTTGATAAGGCCAGTGAGCAGGCATCTGATGATTACTGATTTATTGTTCCTTTAGTGTTTTAAGTTTTTATGTACATTTTTAAGTAGTTGTAGGTTACAGAGAAATTGTACAGAAAACACAGATCATTCTTGACACTCTCCCTCCACTGTCAGCCACGTAAGTTTCCTCTATTACAGCATCATCTCATTTTAGTATGGAACACTTGTTACAATTGATGTACCAATATTGACACATTATTTTAACTAAAGCCCATTGTTTACATTAGTGTTCATTCATCCTTTGCATTGTAGAGCTCTATGTGTATTTTTTAACTTATTTTGAAAGAATTTGAAACTTTCAGGATTATGCAAGCACAAATTCCAGCAT
The DNA here is from genome assembly GCA_004026745.1 of Myrmecophaga tridactyla. Taxonomy (NCBI): domain Eukaryota; kingdom Metazoa; phylum Chordata; class Mammalia; order Pilosa; family Myrmecophagidae; genus Myrmecophaga; species Myrmecophaga tridactyla. The sequence goes on from PVIY010036997.1 coordinate 1,616, forward strand.
ACCCCAACTTCTCTGGTTACACAGCATTACCACCATTATTGTGTCATTCTACCTATGATGAATCTATTTTTCTATCCCTCTATCTATCTATCATTCTATCTATCTATCTATCTTCTGAACATTGGGGAGCAGGTGCACACATCACATCCCTTGAATACATGTATATTACTCATGAACACACATATTCACTTATGTAATCAGCCTAAGTGCAGTTGTCAAGTTCAAGAAATTTCATGTTAATGTAAAGCTTTACAGTCTACCTTCCAATTTTTTTCTTATATCCCAATAATGTCCTTTTGAGCTTTGTTGCCTCCATTCTTAGATGTCTTCCAGTACAATGTATTTCATTGCATTTTCATTATCTATTTAATTGCTGCCATGCATTTTCTAAAGTTTTGCAGACATACACAACATAAATCTTCTTATCCCAACCCTTCCAAGGCAGTGGGATTCATCACACTGACCATATTGTGATGCCTTCACCACCACCCTCTACTATAACTTTCCCATCACCCCAAACAGAAACCCTACATAATGTATTAACTCCCCATAGCTCCTGTGACCCACCCTGGTAGCCTGAAGTTTCATATTCTCTGACATTTTCCTTATTGTTATAATGGAGCTTAACTTTAGCAACCTAAATCTATAACAATCTTGATTGTTTCTTTGCCAATTTAACATCTCAAGAGCATCATTAAGTATGTTCTATACCCCCAACTATACAAAATTCATTTTTCAAATCAAATATTTATCATTATGAATCCAAAACCATAATCTATCATCACATTTTATGCATTTCTGTTTAGGTCCAGTAGGAAGAAAAAAATAGAGTACCAAATCATCATACAATGACACTGGCATCTATATATACCTATGTCATTATCTTTACTAAGTTATTTATTTCTTCATGTGGCTTCATCGATTTTTTATTGTCCTTTGCTTTCAACCTGCAGAAATTCCCTTGGCAATTCTAGGGAGGCCACTATAATGGTGACAAATTCTCTCTCTATATATATATTTTTTATATATGGAACACTTCATGAATTTGCATCTCATCTTGCACAGGGGCCATGCTAATCTTCTCTGTATCATTCCAATTTTAGTATATGTGCTGCCGAAGCGAGCACCAAATTCTCTCTTGATCTGAGAATGTCTCAATTCTTCCCTCATTTTTGAAAGACATTTTTGTATGTATAGAATTCATGGTCGGGAATTCTTTCATCCTTTCCTGATAATTAATATTGTTGAGAATTTTTGATGCATTTATTGGACATCCACATTGTGTTTTGTGGGGATTCTATTTCATCAATCATCTGTTTTGTGTTGTGTAGTTTGACTTCATATTTTTCAGTTGTAAGGGTGTTTCACAAAGTCTGTATATGAGTTCTTGATGACCCAGTGTGTGGAATCCTTATTCACTTTTAATAGTGTCTAGTGAAGAGGAGAAGCTTTTAATTTTTATGAAGACTGGCTTAGCAGTGAATCTTTTATTGTTTGTGCTTTTATGTCCTATTTAAGAAATTGTGCCTAACAAATGTTGCCTATCAGATGGCAAAGATATTCTCTTATATTTACTTCTGGAAACTTTATAATTTTACCTTTCCTCATTGGGTTATAACTAAACAATCATCAATATTTATAAAGAGTGAGGTAGCAGTCAAAGTTTGTATTTTTCCATATTCCCATTCAGTTCCCCAACATAATTTATTGAAAAGACATTCCTTTGCCATAAAAAGTTTTTAACACATCATCACAACAATTACTTGACTAAAATGTATGCATCTATCTTTCAAAAAATATTCTATTTCAATGATTTATTTGCATATCCATAAATAAAAATGAATTTGATGTAATTATGGTAGCGTTCATCATTTTACTCCTATGTCCTTGCATCATAAATCCATCAGATGTGTTCTTTTCTTCAAAACTGTTTTTTCTATTACCAGTGCTTTGTGGTGGGTTTTTATTTTTTTCTCAATTTCAGAATCAGCTTGGCAACTTCTGTTTTGAAAAATGTCTGCTAACATTAGGATTGTGATTGTGTTAAACCCTACAGTTCAATTAGTAGACTGTTGGAATTGTACCAATTTCATTCTTCTAATTAATGAAAGTGGTGTATCTCTTATTTAATTTCCCTCAGCAAGTTCTCATACAGTTTCAGTTAGAGGTCTGTGTTTAAAGTATCTTTTCAAGGCCATAGCTTTTTGAGTTTTAATTTCTTCTGAGCTCATAAAAAAAGAGTTGGAAAGGGTTTCCCCTTCATTATCATCTGAGTCTGTGTAGTACTAATATCATTTCTTCATTAGATGTTAGCAAAAAATCCCAAGTGTATCCATCCAAGTAAAGATTATTTTTACAGTGGATTCAATGTCTTACACCAAAATAAAGGATTTAGAGTTCTTCTATTTTTTATTGGTTTTGTCAGTTGTGTTTTTCAAAGAATTTATGCATTTCTTCCATTTTCAAAATTTTTGCCTTGCACCTTATCATAATATTCTCTTACTATCATTTTAAGATCTATATGATGTGTAGATATGTTCTTTCTGTCATTCTTGTTCATAATAATTACTGTTTTCTCTCTTTTTTTTCATTACTAGTCCTTCAAGGCTATTATCAAATTGCCAGTCTTTCTATATGACCAGCATTTAAATATGCTTATTTTCTCTACTCCTTGATTTTATTTCATTAATTTCTGTGGTTACACTTACATTTTCCTACTTTTTATTTACTCCATTTTCAACTGGCTTAGCTTGTTCCTTCTTAAATTAGAAACATAGGGTACTGACTTTAAACATTACCACTCTCTCCTAATATATATTTAATTGTAAAATAAACAAAATCTAAAATTTCTCACAAATTACTACTTGTCTGCTTTCAAAAAAGCATGACATGATATAATTTTTTAATCAAGATATTCTCCAATTTTTCTTGCTATTTCTTGGATGTATGTGTTATTTAGAAATTTGCCATGAAATTTCCATAGAGCTAGCATTATTCTAGTTATATTACTGCCATTGATTCTTAATTTATTGTTGTCAGCAAACATTTGGAAAATTTTCAGTATTTTAAAATGTATCACATTTATACATTTTATGGAGCTGCATATATCTAGATGGACAATGTTTCACCTGCTCTAAAAAAGCAGAAATTGTGACCCGTTTTTCAAATATCTGCATTTCCTAGGTTCCCTTGGCTAAATTTTTTGCTCTGAATTGTTTTTCTCATGTGTATCATTTGCAAGATTTCCAAGTGGAGATTAGATGGAGATTCTTTCTACTTCTGTAACATGGGGTAGAAGAAATCTGAATTTTTTCCTCTGTTTTGTATTTACTTTGTACTCAAGTGGCCCATTCATGGATAATGAGTTAGTAATTAAGGTGTGAGTCCAGGTCTCCTCACTGAGAAACCCTGCAAGAGCCACCAGGGCCCTCTCAGGAGGACCTTCCACATCAAATAGGAAGACTGAACATAGAAAAAAATTCAGGGTGATTTTGGTCACTTTAAAGGAGGGAACACCAGGCTTCGGGTTTCCTTTAGGATGGTCACCCTGGCTTCATTGAAGAATACATGGGGTGCCTGTTGCAACAAGAAACTGGACATCCTGGAGATGTCAAAAATCTAACCAAAATGAATAGATGAAATGAGGTAGAGGGATATTTTGAGAGATGTTTAGGAAATTTTACCTGCAGTCTTTGGAAGCTGTTTCCATGAGAGGTAACCAAGATGTAAAATACTATCACTTGTTCATTGAACAAATGTCTCTTCAGTGCCTACTATGGCCAGGAGCTAAAGACATGGCAATGAGCCAGAGAGGTGAAGACTTGCTCCCTAGAAGCTACACCTGAGACTTGGATGGCTGAGAGCCAAGCAGGGGAGGTGACTGCACTGAGGGAACCAGCCCAAGAGGCACATACTAGGGACCATGCTGGTGAGGTTGAGTTTGAAAGTCTGCAGTTCATCGAGTCAGAAAACTACAAAAGTTCTTGCGATTCGCAGGACAGTAGCATGGGAGGGAGATCACCTGGAGTGATAGATCTGCAAATGTTAGAGTGTGTGCAGAACCAGCTGCCAGAGTTGGAGGATGGACCAAGAGGACAGGGGGAAAGGAAAGGTACCCAGAGACCAACTGTGAGGAATCATGCACATGGAAGGAGAGACAAGAAGATCCCCATCCCAAAAGAGATGAAAAGGGCAGCCATGGAGGAATGATCCTGAGTTGCAGGGTAGGGTCAGGTGATTCATTGACTCAGAGACAACACATTGAAGGGAGCTTTCATTGTAAGACCAGGAGGCAGAAACAGTGTCCCCGAGGTCATGTAGGAAAATGGAGCACATGAATGGGACAGAGAGAGAAAGAAGGAACAGAGTCCTCTGCAAGGAATGTTTTCTTTGACCTCACTGAGGGGCAAGGGTAGGGTGGGGATGGGTGGGTCCAGAACACAAATCTAGATGGAAAATATTTCAAGGGGAAAATGAAATGAAAAGTCAGTGAATGATATGTGGTTTTCAGAAAATCATTGCACTGCATTGTAGTTTTGCAAATAAGTGGGCCTTCATCACTTAAACCAGGTGATCCCTTTCTTTTCCAAGAGCAGGGTGAGGTATAAAATAGACACAGAAGGAAACAAGAGCCTGAAGCACTTATCATGTCACCTCTGCAGAGTTTCCAGAAGGTGGGTCCAGCACTGATGACCACGTGGAGAGCTGCCCAGAAGTCATGCCTGGACAGGTGGAGAAGATCAACCAGACAGCAGTGACAGAGTTTGTGCTGCAGGGGTTCTCAGAACACCCACAATTGAGGCTGCCCCTACTTGGCTGCTTCTTCTTCCTCTACACCTTGGCCCTTGTGGGAAACACTCTGATCATCACTGTCATCACCTGCAGCTCTAGTCTCCACAGCCCCATGTACTTTTTCCTGTTCAACCTGGCCACCATGGACATCATCTGCACCTCCTCTGTGCTGCCCAAGGTGCTGGCAGGCCTAGCCTCAGAAGAAAATACTATCTCCTTCCAGGGCTGCATGGTCCAGCTCTTCTTCCTGGCCTTGTCTACATCTTCTGAGCTTGTGCTGCTCACAGTCATGGCCTATGACCGTTATGTGGCCATCTGCCGGCCACTGCATTATGGAACCTTGATGAGCCTGAGGCTCTGCTTGGCACTGGCTATGGCAGTCTGGGTCACTGGTGCCCTGAATGCCTCAGTCCACACTGGTCTGATGGCACAGTTGTCCTTCTGTGGTCCCAATGTAATCACTCACTTCTTCTGTGAGATCCCTCCACTGCTGCTGCTCTCCTGCAGTCCCACCTATATAAACAGCATCATGACCTTCTTGGCCGATGCCTTCTATGGATACACCAACTTTCTGCTTACTCTCCTCTCTTATGGCTTCATCATTGCCAGCATCCTACGCATCCGCTCAGCCGAGGGGAAGAGGAAGGCTTTCTCCACCTGCTCTTCCCACCTTATCGTGGTCACTGTCTACTACTCAGCTGTGGTCTCTGCCTACATGAGCCCAGCCTCCAGCTACAGCCCAGAGAGAAGCAAACTTGCTGGAGTGTTGTACACAGCTTTCAGCCCCACCCTAAACCCACTCATCTACACACTGAGAAACAAGGATGTCAAGGCAGCCCTAGGGAAACTTTTCCCCTTTTACAGACATTAAATGCCATTCTTCTGTCCTGGATTGCCCTGTGCCCATATTCTGAAGACCACAAATAAAGAAATAAGACCTAAGTATCACAGTTTTATTGAAATCATCCTCAACTTTGTCAGCTGGCCAAATTGGTGTGGCTTTATGGGTGTCATTTTGTTTGTTGGAATAATGTGAATGTGTTGGACTGACTCCTGAATGGTATCACATGATTGTCACGTAATAAATTTAGGTCTACAGAAGCAGACATAATTGCTGAGAGTCTCTCTTCACATATGGCACATTCTGAGCAATGTGTCAGGTTCTGGGTAAATCACTCAAAGAACCCTGAGATCTAAAATTTCCCCATAGTCTTCTCCTGGTTCCATCTTCCTTAGATGTCACTCCCACTTTCTCACACACCAAGCTCTAAATGAAAGGGTTAACCAGTTTTGCAGTTACCAGAAGTTCTAGGCCCACTACATTGCCCCCTCTAATGTACTGCCCCATTCAGGCACTTCCCCTGCCCACGTACTTGTCCACAGGGGGTTATTTGTCCAGGATCCCCATTGCATCAGTACACATTCAAAATCGGTTTATATTCAAAGTCATCGCAGATGCCCCTCCCCTCAAAGTCTTCCATCATCTGAGCCATAGAGAGCAACTTGTTTTTCTTGGACCTCTTGTGGGCTGATTCCCCAGGATCTTAATTTCAGGCCCTGTCAGCATCACCATCAGCATTAGGAGCCCTTTCATATGGGATGTATCTCTGCCCTGCTCTTTCCAGTGTGGCACTCCATACTAAAACTTCCACTGTGCCTAATCACTCTTATCTGGAGGTATGTACATCACTGCCCAACTCCTCTGCTTATTCACAAAAATGAACCATAGATGCATGTGTAAATATGATTTGCATCAGTAGACAACACAAACCTACAGCTGAAGATGCACCAGATTCTTTATGAACCATTTAGACACTGTAACCCAAATTTAATAAAATTGAATTTACAGGTAATGAGGCATGATATCTTGTCCAGTCATGATCTGCATTCATTGGGAAGGGCTTTGGGTTGGCCAGTCATGTCCATGGAAATGGGATGGGGGAGTACCTCTGTGGTCCAGGTTTGGGCTTCCCATTGTTGATTGCTGGAGTGAGGGTTTGTGCTGTGAATTCATTTCTAAAGTTGCGGCAATTACCACAAGTGGGTGTCTTAAAATGTATTCTCTCATTGTTCTGGAAGATACAATTCCAAATCTGAGGTATTGGGAGAGTCACACTCCCTCTGAAACTACGGAGAGTGTATTGTACCTTGCCCTTTCCAGCTGCTGGTGGAGGCTGATGGTCCTTGGCTGCTGGCAGCATCAATACAATCCCTGCCTCCATCATCATACAGCCACCTTCCCTGTGTGTCTCCTCTGTGTCCATGTCTCCATCTTCACCTCCTTTCTCTTATTAGGAAACCAGGTATTGAATGAGATGAGATCCTTAGGTTAATTACATCAGCAAATAACCAATTACAAATATGAATGCATGCATGGGTTCCCAGTATTTTTCTTGGGATGTTATTCAACATGCTAGTTGCCAGTTTGCCCACCAAATTTGTCCCTGAACTGCATGGAAGATACATTCACCCGATCCCAATATACCGCCCCCCATATCAACCTATTACAGCATCAACACTAAATAGAAAGTCTTGTTTAAACAATATCAGATCAAAAGTCCCATAGCTCATCAACTAAATCTTGTAGATCATGGGTGAGACTCTGGATATCATTTAACTAGTGGGAAAGTTCTTCTTCCTGTATAGAATGCTGAAAATATAAAACAATTCAACATCTACTAAAATAACATGATAGGACGGGCATTGAATGGAGATCCCCATTCCAAAAGTGATGAATTGGAAAAAAACAAGAGTCACTAGTCTCAAGCAATTTCAAAACACAGCACAGAAAATTTTCTGGTTCTTCTACTTTCTGTCATTAATGATGCCAGAATCTAGAGCATGCTTTCTCACAGATACAAGGTCACACACTTGGGTGTCTCAGGAAGATGAAATTTGACAAAGCTGGTGAGTTGCTGATCCAGTTCTCTTGTGCTGTACTGGTTGTATTGACATTTAAGTCCTCCCTGGGTACTGCTCCTGAAAATTGTCTCTACACTGGCAGGGGCTCAGTCAGCCTGATCTCTTCTCTAGATTAGGATTAAGTTTCAAATTACATCAGAGAATGCCCAATATCCATGGCAGACAATGTGGAAAACATTTTTTCTTCCTTGTGAAGAAAGACTGAAGGCAGGTAATCTTGGCCTGATGGGGAAATTTATAGTCTTTCTTCAGGCTGGATGTTATTATCAGTCTCCTATGTTGTTCTGCTCCAATTCCTAAGAGCATGGAGCCTTTGTCACTACCACCTAAAAGAGGAGGTAGATGGAGCAACATGGGCAAAGGGTCATGTTCTGGCTCATTCTGGGGCCCACAGCTTCTACTGACATATGTTTAGCCAAATTGAGCATATTACAGCCTTGATGGAAAGAAGGGCATTTGGCAGGGAGGAGAAGAGGCACATCAGCCTGTCTTCCCATCTACAACAATGAATTTATTTGTCAGTTATGTCCAGAAGCCAAAATTGGATTAGAATAGAAAATGGAAATGACCAAAATATGACTATTAAAGTAGCTCCCCTTTCTCTAGATAGAGCTACAATAATATCTCCACAGTTTTACTATGCCATTCCTAAGTCATTCTCTGCAAGACTGATTGGGCCAAGGTTCAAGGCTAAAACCAGGTTAGAGACCAACCTGTCTGATTTTCAAGAAAGACTACAAAGTTTTCAGAGTTTGCTGAGAACTCTGGATTATCCTTAGTTGAACCTGGAGCCAGAATTGATTTATTGCTCTCTTTGTCAAGAGACTAAAGTTAACATTGCAGCATTAGTAAAAAGGCACAGATTTGACTTGGAAGCAGTCTCCATTATAGAACTGACAAAAATTGATTAACAGTTAGCTCCCACTGTAGAAATGGAAAAGGCCACTAAACTTCCAAAACATTTGCCTTACAATGAAAACAACTGCAGGCCTCTCCTAAATCATCTCATATTCCAAAACATCATGGGGACTGTCACTATTGCAATTAAAGAGGGCACTGAAAAAAAGAGCAGTTTTAGTGAAAATCAAATATTATACAATGCTACCAATCCACAAACTCCACCATGTAATGGTCATTGACTGACTTCCATGGGTAAATGTGGCTTTCTTCCATCCCTCACACTTAACCAGGGAGTCGAAAAAAATAAAAACTAATAGAGAAACTTGCACTTTCTTAACTAATACAACTAGTACTGGTGTTATTAATCCTTCTTATAAGCAGTCCTTACATCTGAACAAATATATGGTAGATATTGCAGGGGTCTCAAGTTCAAATCTCTTCCAAATCAGCTCAAATCTCAATTATCAAAGGACCAGTCACAGAAATGCATTCTTTCCTACATTGTAATAATGTACAAGTCAACTTATTAGGACAAGTCTCTAAGTAAGTGGAAATGATCTCAAGTTAAATGAAAAGGGGGAAATAATTTTATTCCCTTTTAGACCAGAGAAATTTATACATCACCCAGACACATCAAGCTTTGAAAATGATTTCACCTTTAAACAATCAATAGATAATACTCTCTGGGCTTCCATCCCTAAAGAGTTTGATTCCAATCACCTATGCATTTAGAAAAAAATTAAAAGTGCATAAATAATTTTAGTCTGAATAGGGCAATATGAACCCCAAACTTCCTCAATGTCCCCTCAAGCCAGAAGCCATTAGAAGTTTGACTCCCATGACTTGAGACTTCAAACAGAAGACCTTAATAATCCCATGCATTAGTCCCTGCAATGTGACCACCCTCCTTGTAAGAAAACCCAATGGTAAAGGAAGGTTTGACCAAGACCTAAGAGCAAGAAATAAAATTGCCATTCCTTGCTTATCCACTCTCCCAAATCTTCCCTGACTCCTATCCCAGATTCCACTGGATAACCCATTTCATTGTAGTTGTCCTCTGCAGTGCTTTCTTTAGCATACCAGCCCAAACTGATGGCCAATATCCATTCCCATTCACATAGAATGAATTACTGTATTCCTGGATGTTAGGCCTCAGGGATTCACAAAATCACCCAGACACTTTTCATTAACCCTTAAAAAATGGCTTTCAAGACATAACCTTTTCCTTAGGCAACACTCATAAAATATATTGAGGATCTCCTTGTATATTCCCCTAATAAAAAAATATGTCAAGTTGACTTTCTCCATTTAGTACAACTAAATTTAAGGGGTCATAAATCCCTTGAGGACACACCGCAATTTGTTCCATAAGAAATCTGTGTTAGTTTGCAAGCTGCTGGAATGTGATATACCCGAACTGGAATGGCTTTTATAAAGGGGAAATTACAAGTTTACAGTTCTAAGGAAGAGAAAGTGTCCAAATTAAGGCAACAAGAGGTTACCTTCACTCAAGAAAGGCCAATGACTTTAAAACACTTCTGTCAACTGGGATTCACATGGCTAACATCTGCTGGTCCCTTCTCCTGTGATCCATTGCTTTCAGTCACTTTTCCTGTGGGGGTTCCTCATGTTGCTTCTTCAGGGCTGACATTTATCGCTTGGTTTCCCTTGGCTCTCCACAGGCTCTGGTTTGCTTAAGATTTCATAGTGACATCAGCTGGGCTCCAAACATCTCCAAAAATCTGTCTCTGTTCTCTAAGTGTCTGCATCTGTGTCAGCTCTACTCTGAAGTCTCCATCAGCTCCCTCTCTGTAGACCCTGTCATTTCTATCTCTCTCCAAAATGTTTCCCCTTTTAAGGACTCTAATAATATCAAAACCTACCTAGAATGGGTGTTATCAAATCTCCATCATATCCAAATATTTCACCCACAATTGGGCATGTCACATCTCCATGGAGATAATCTAATTAAAAGTTTTCAACATACAGTATTGAATTGGGATTAAAAGAAATAGCAGCTTCCACAAGACTGGATGACGATTAAAACACACTATTTATTGAAACAAGTTTCCCCTAGGACCAACCTCAAGCTAACCACAGTAGACAACCCACATCTAATCCTCTAAACTGATAGATCATATTTAAAAACAAAATACTTGACAACAGATGACAACTGGATATACCCTAATTACCTTAATAAAGGATGTTGAGAGCAGAATTCATCCTAAAAAACTTTCATACAGCAGACAGAATTAACATCCCTTACATCAGCTTTCCAAATATCTAAAAGCTTAAGAACAAACATTTAAATTGATAACAGATGTGCCTTTGATATAGGCGATTATATTGATATGCTCTAGAGACATAAGCCTAGTTTAACTAATCTGGAACTGCCATAAGGGACAGAAAGCATGTAGCTAATCTATTAGAAGGTCATTTACTGCCCAAGCCAACTGCTGTTAACACAATTAATGCTCACACCATGAAATCCTTAACTCAAATGAAAGTTCTGGTAATCATTTGGTTGACCAGTCCACTTAGGTGGCAAGCTGAAATCTCTCCACAAAAATAAAAGAAATTTGTTTCGTGGATCAAGTCCTTATAATTGCAAACTTGAGCACATAAAAAAATATCATGAATTGGAAATTCTCCTGGATCTTGCTGTTTGCATTTCTTTCAGAAATCTTGTTGCTGACTGTCATGGTCAGGTTCATGTGTCAACTTGGCCAAGTTGTGGTACCTGTTTTTCTGGTTGGGCAAATGCTGGCATGTCTGTTGCAAAGAGGACATTTCATAGAATTAGATCATGATCACATCAGCTGCATCCACAGAAGATTCCATTTGTAATCAGACAAAGGGCAGTGAGTGTCTTCTGCAATGAGTGATGCTTAATCTAATCACAGGAAGACTTTTAAGAAGGATTCAGAAGAGACAGGCCTTATCCCTGCGTTGGCTGGCAAGCCTCTCCTGTGGAGTTCATCCAGACCCTCCATCAGAGTCATTGGCTTCACAGCCTATCCTGCGGATTTTGGATCTGCATTCCTGCAGTCACGTGAGGCACTTTTATGAATTTTGCATTTGCAAGTGTTCCCTGTTGATCCTGTTTCTCTAGAGAACCCTAACTAATACACTGACTTTGATGGAATCCATTTTCCCAGTATTTCCTCAATTGACCAGGAGTCAATTCCCTCTCCATGGGACATGACACTGGACCTCTAGCTTTGTGGACAGCTGCAGTATGTTTCATAAAAATTGGACAGCCCACAATCAATCTTTATTGGTGAGCCTTTCTACAAAAGATCTTCTCAAAGGGGAAATATTAAAGGAACTGTCTGTGGAGATGATGTGCAGCAACTGAAACACTCATTCATTGCTGGTGGTAATTCAAGATGATGTGGCCACTTTGGAAGACAAGCAGGTAGGTTATTAGAAAGCTATAATATCCTTATGACATCAGCTAAGAATTGTGCTCTGAGGTATATCCCCCAAGGTGGGGAAGTTTATGTCCAGAGAAAAGGATACAAATGAATGTTTATAATAGCTTTTCATAATTTCTGAAAATAAGAAGAAATCACAAAGGTCTTTGAAAGGTGAATGGATAAAAAAACTATGATTCATCCATACAATGAAATATTGTTTGGAAATGTAAGAAGTGAGTTAACAAACTATGAAAAGACATGGAAGAAACAATGCTAAGTGAAAAAAAATTGTAAAGCCTATTTACTGTATGGCTACAACTAGGACATTCTGGTAAAAGCAAAATATGGAAACTGAAAAGTTCAATGAATGCCACAAGTTATGGGGAAAGGATTGATTGTAATACATAAACCAACTGTATTTATCTGTATATATACAACAAAGCTGCAAGAAAGTAATCTCTTCAAATGCTTTTAAATTACCACTAGAAAAGCAGGAAACACTTAAATATAAACCTTACAAATATGTGCAAGATTTGTATGCTGAAGCATAAAACTTTAAAAAAATAGAAATGACCCTAAATAAAAGGGCTGAATAATGGCTTCAAAGAATTTAAATTCTTTAAATGTCATTATCCACAAATTTTAATCTAAAGGTTAAGTGCAATTCCAACCAAAATCAAAGGTTTTTTTTTTTTAAAATAGAAACTGACAAGCTCATTTTAAAATATACATGGAAAAGCAAAGGGATGGAATGATCTAAACACTTTTGAAAATGTTAATGGACGCTATCTGATTTTAAGACTTCTAATGCTAGCAATGAGTTGTATTGGCTAAAGGATATATATGTAGATCAATGGAAAGGTATAGAAAATCTAGCCACAGACCCACACATATTTGGTCAATTGGTTAAAGTCAAAGGTGTAAAGGCAATTCAGCAAAGACATGAAAGTCTTCTCAGCAAATTGTGCTGGAACAATTGGATTTCCATTTATCAGAACAATAAACCTCAACTTTTACATCACAACATTTACAAAGCTCTACTTGAAATGGATCAAATACCTAAACATAAAAGCCAACCCTATGCACAAATTCTAGAAGAAATATAGCAGTAAATCTTTTGCATCCTAGAGGTCAATAATGATTTCCTCTCTAAGGCATAAAGTAAATAAATCATCCAGGAAAAGCTGGATAAGGTGGGCTACACAAAAATTGAAAACTTGCTTTACAGAAGAAAGTTAATAAAATAAAAAGAGAAAAAAACAGAAGAGGAGGACTTTTTTGCAAAACTTGTTTTGATGGACTAGTGTCCAAAGTACATAAAGGTCTCTCAAAATGCAATAATAAAAAAGCAAAGAACCCAAAAAGTTGTCCAAGGACTTTGCACCAAAGGTTATGTATAGATGACCAATAAGCATGTAAAATGAATTTTAACTTCATTGATCATTAGTGAAATGCAAATAAAAAATACAATGAGATTCCATTACAAGCATATCAGAATGACTAAAATAAAAACTACTGACCATATACCAAATACCAAGAAGGCTGAGTGAATGGAACTCTAATACATTGCTTTTCAGAATGTAAAATGGTACAATCACCTTGAAAACATGTTGGAGGGAAGGTACATCTACCTGTGGGAATAAAACTATTTAAAAATGAACAGAGAGAAACAAGTGCTACAGAAAATGTGGAGAAAGAGATGTACCTATTCACTTCTGTTGGTAAGGAAATGAGAGGTTCAGCCTCTTGGATGGCAGTGTGGTGCTTACACAGGAAGCTAAGGGTGGGGTTGCCATGTGATCCTGAAACTCCATTGCTCAGTGTATACCTGGAGGAGCTGAGTTTAGGGACATGAATGGACATTTGCACACTGGTGTCTCTGGCAGCAGTGTTCAAGATCCACAATGAATGGAGGTGGCTTAAGGGTACAAACGACTGAGGAATGGAAGGGGGAACTATGGTGTATACATACAATGGACTACTGAGCAGCTTCAAGAAGGAATGAATTTGTGAGGCATGCAACTAGATGAATGAATCTTAAAAGCTGTATGTTGATTGAAATGTCAGAAACAAAAAGATAAATATTATCATGCTCCAATCGTATGGACTAACTATAATACAAAAATTTGGTGAACTAAAGTTGAGAACATGGGATAGCAGGTTGGGGCATATTGCAAAGGGTCCTAGCTTGTAAGCTCTTACAGAGCCATGTATATTCAGTAAGTGTAACTATTAATTTTAAATTCTGAGATATGGAGCTGTTTGTATATAACATGGTCATTCCTAGAAACTTAGGGTATTTATGTGACACCTAAGACTAAGAGTTAGAGCTCTGAAGCTATGAAAGTCAGCAGTACCCCATATAGGAACTGTTTAAAAGTTGAAAAAGGGATCAGACATTGAGTAGAGATATTAATGAAGCTGATCTTGATAGGACTAAGCTATATCAGAAGACTAGGTAAAGGAAGATATCATCCATATTTTAAAACTTCAACTTCTGTGTAAGACTAAAGGAAGAGATGTTTATTTGGTGCAAAATTTATATTTGAAGTAGTGCATTTCCTAATTTAACTTGTATGGTCAGTTTAATTGAACACTGTATTAGTTAGCATTTTCTAGATAAACAGAATCAGCAGGAGATACCTGTAAATGCAAAATTTATATTATAAAAGTATCTCACATAACCGTGGAGATGTAAGAGTCCAAGGTCTGTCAGGCAGGCCATGAGCTGGCAGTTCCAATGAAGGTCTTCAATGAACTCACAGCAGAGGTTGGCTGTCTGAAGCAGAATGAGGGACTGTCTCTTATGAATCCTCCTTAAAGCCCTTCTGGTGATTAGATTAAGTATCATCCATTGCAGAAGACACTCCCCTTAGCTGAGTGCAAACAGCTGTGGATGCAGCCAAAATCGTCATTATTTAACTCCATGAAATGTCCTCACAGCAACAGACAGGCCAGCAGTTGCCTGACCAGACTGCTGGGCACCACCACCTGGCCAGGTTGACACATGAACCTGACCATCACAATCCACCCCTTGTCAACTAGGTAATTACACACATCACCTTAAACCATACTTACACTCTACTAAGTAGAGAACAATAACATACAGTTTTTTCCTCCCATAACAATACTCAACTGTCCTGTGTACAACCAGAAATGCATTAAATATCTCCAGAATAGGGAGCAAGTCTTTGGGTAATATTCACTCTTACACTTGATATCTTACAACTTAAATACTATAACATGAACAAAACAGCTAATGTCATATGATAAAGGGAAGAAAATAAGGAGGAAAACAAAGACATTTGATTTCTGTATAAATACATAAATTTGCAAAGCAATTACAAAGCAAGGAAGAAACATTCACACCATGACAGTCCTTGTTTCTGTAACTGATAACATGGGTCATAGCTCATATTGATCACTACCTTTTTCCACTACCCATTCCATGTTCCCTTTACCCTCAGCAAGCACCTCAGATGGCCAGCATCTTTGCCTGGTAGGATGACCCAAACCTTCATACCTGAAGTTTTGGAACCCTTTGTAGTCCTGCCCAGAATAGGTTTTTGCAGTTTACATTGATTGTAATCACAGAGCATAGTAGCACTAAGAGATGCCCTAGGGAATCTCTTATATTCCAGGGAAACCCTTCTTTATCTCCAATATGTAGTTGCAGTCTTACTTCCTCCTGATAGTCAGAGTCAATCACCCCAGACAATAATGCAATCCTCTTCTTGGCTTGTTGATCCAGGTGCATGAGTAGCCCAAAGTGACCAGGTGGCAGTCTTAGATTCCAGTTAAATGAAATCGTTGTTTCTCCTGGTGGAAGCACTTCCCCTTCTGGAACTAAAACGTGTAGACCAGCAGAGCTCAATGTCACAGGGACAGGAAGCAAAAATTTTCCTAGTGGATTGCTATGGGTAATAGTGAGTGGTGTCACTCCCCTTTCCACCCCTTGGTTTCTGGACCCATGGATCCTGGCTATGGGAGAAACAGCACCATACAGTGGATGCTGATTCAGAGCAATGCACTTCCTCCTGGAGAACATCACACCAGCCCTGCAAGTTTCACCATGTAGTTGGCATTATTATTGAGTTTTCAAAAGGCCAGTCCACTGTTCTAAAAGTCAGGTGCCTCTGGATGAAGAGGAACATGGTAAGAACAGAGAATTCCATAAACATGTGCCTAGTCTCATCCTTCATTTGCTGTGAAGTGTGTTCCCTGATCAGAAGCAATGCTGTGTGGAATACCATGATCATGGATTAGGCATTCAGTAAGTCCATGGATGACAGTTTCAGCAGAAGTTTGAACCTAAACATGGCATCATGAAACACATGACAATTGTTGGAACAAGGTATTGCTTGTGGGGAGGCAGCAATTTTATAATAAAAATGAATTGAAATTTCTCCCTATCCTCAAAGAGGTGGCCATCCATTGAGATAGAGTGGTGGTGCAGGGATTGATAAATAAATATGATGGGCTGTTGCTTTCTCCCCAACTCTCATTTAACTGGTTGAAACCTCTTTCTCCAGCCTTTGCCACACAACTTCCTCTAGGAACCATTCTCAGTTCCCTCTGAGTCTTCACACAGTAGGTTCCCTTTGAATAGAAGGTTCTCCCTCCCATCCCCTTCCCTGGCTCACCCTGCGTCAGAGACACATGTTGTTTAAGAGTTGATTCCAGCCAAACTCCTGCATTTGGTCTCCAGCTCCACCCCTTTACTGGCCGTGTACTCTTGGACATTTTGCTTGAGCTCTCCATGCCTTGTTTCCCTCATATATAAAATTAAGACAACTCTACCCAGCTCATAGTTTTGCAATTGGGATGAAATAATTTAATAAATGTGAACACTGAGAATAGTGAGTGGCTGTTTAAGACCTAGGAATGTTTGCTGCTATTATTGTACATAGTTCACAGCTTACTGAGTGTGTGCTACCTAGATGATTTTCCTGCTTAATGTATTCATAGCATCCAATTATCCCCCATTGTGGCATTCATCATGATTCATGGGAGATTTTCATTCACAAATCTGTCTCCTCCATTTGGATGGTAGCAATTTGGTGGGTAAAAACCAAGTCTTCCTCATCATTTCAGTTCTACAAAATATGACAGTGTCTGACACATAGTAGATACTTGAGATATATTTGTTGAGTCAATGCCCATATGTGCAGCTTCCAAAGGACATAGGCATCCAGATTGTGTGATCTGGTGCCTGGAGGGGCCATCACTTAAAACTGGACCTATACCAATGTTATTTTATCTTCCTGACCTCAAGACCCAAGAAATATTATTGTGGATGTCCTTAACACCTCCATGTATTTTTCCTTGGGACCTCTATAACAGAGTTGTGATTGTCTTTACAAACACACAAAAAGGACTGAACTCAGGAACTCTGTGGCCAACCTGTCTCAGAGGTTTAGGAGTGTGCTCCAGTAAAAATCCACTGTTTTCTGCTTAACTCAGACTTCCGTATTTGTTCTGGAGGCCATTTTACAAAAGAAACAGCAAATTTAGGCAGACATTTGAGGAAGTATTTAAGAAAGTTGTGGGTGGTGAGTAGGGAAGGACTAGTAAACTATGACACAATAAAATCTCTCACCTAGGAAGGAGATTGGCTTGATTTTTGTAATTCAAGGGGGTAGAACAGGGGCAAGTGGCTGAAAACAATGCAACAAAAGATCTGTGTTTGTTCATAAATTTGAAAAATGCTACAGTGGCACATCTCTTCAAACTTTTCTTGTACCATGCCACCCTTATATATTCCATTGCACTCAAGAAATATTTTATCATAGTTTGGATGACACTCAATTGCACTACTTGTAGTTGATTGCAGAAAATGGCCAAGCATTCTTCCTCTATCTGTACCTATGCCTTCTAAAGTGACTTTCAAGGTACTTTCATGAAAAAGGGGGATACTTTTTTCCCCCACTCAAATGTCACCAGTATTTGATTGAATTGGTCATTGAGACAGTAGCAGATCAGATAAAAGCAGAGAATTGAAGGATTTGCACGTTGGGGTTGCCCTCTTCATATATATATGAATAATATATATATATGAATATATATATATATTAGCAAAATTGTAGGTTTACAGAAAAGTCATGTATAAAATACAGAGTTCCCATTTAACACCCTGTTAACACTTTGTGTTAATGTGGTACATTTGATACAATTCATGAAAAAATGTTTACAATTGTACTATTAAGTATACTTAAACATAGTAAAAAAATAATATGTATTGTTTACAATAGGGTTCACTGTTTGTGCTGCAGCTCTTCCTGCTTTTTGAGGCCTACAAACCAAGGGACTTAGTCCTGACTCCTTGCTTGATGGTAAAGACAACATGGAGAAAGGATGCTGCTGTTGTGGTTGAGTAATTTTAGATCAGCTGGCCACCGGCTGACCTGGTAACAGATGGCAAATATATGAGCAAGTCCAATTGAGACCAGCTAAGCCTGGTCAAGACCAGATGAACCTCAAATTGCCAATCTGAAAAACTGTGAGTCCATGTAAATGGTTGTTTGTTTGTTTTTTTTTAACTTTTCAAAACTGTGTAATAGAACATATATGCAAAGCAAAGAGAGAAAAAAGCTGTAGTTTTCAACGGACCCTTCAGTAAGTATTTAGAAGACAGTTCCCAGAGTTTGTCATCAGCTGCTATCTGTCCTTTCAGATTTTTCCTTCTAGTGTTCCAGAATATTGGAGGCTAGCAGGAAAAATATTCTTTTATCATCACAATTGACTTTTCTTCCTTCTTTTCTTGTGAAAAATAACATATATACAAAAAAGCTATAAATTTCAAAGCATAGCATGACAATTAGTTGTAGAACATATTTCAGAGTTTGACATGGGCTACAATTCCACAATTATAGGTGTTTACTTCTAGTTGCTCTAAGACACTGGAGACTAAAAAAGATATTTAATGATTCAGCATTCATATTCATTTGTTAATGCTATCTTCTCTGTATAACTCCACCATCACCTTTGTTCTTTTCATCCCTCTCTTTAGGGGTGTTTGGGCTATGGCCTTTCTAACATTTTCATGTTGGAGGGGGCTTTCAATATGGGGTAGGGAGATGGAACTATCTGATGTTCTGGAGCAGCTGGGCCCTCTAGGTTTCAGGAGTTATCTGGACTAGGCATTCATCTGGAGGTTGTAGATTTCTGGAAAGTTACTCTGGTGGATTCCTTGTGGAATATTATATATTGCTCTAGGTGTTCTTTAGGATGAAGCTGCTTCATTTTTTATTCTTTACTTTTATATCAATTTATTCATTCACATAGTTTAGAGTACTGCATAGTTTTAGAATTTATTATTAAGAAATCAAATAAATAAGAAACCTCCAAATTCCTCATCTCATGTCCTTCTCCCACAGGAAACCATTTTCATAATTTGACACTTCTTTTATTTTGGGTGCTACCACCTTCATTTCATACCCATCTGTTGTCTTGCCCTCCTTTGACTAAGGTCTGGGATAGCCACATTTGTGTCAAGTTTGTGGAGATTATGATGTCATCATATTTGCTCATTTGCAGCCAAATTTTCATTTTGATCATATATTTCATTTGTTCTGATGCATTGTTTTCTCATAAGCATTCTAGACAAATGTGGGAATATTCCTTTTCCTATCCCTCATGTTCTTAGCAGTTTAATAATTTTTCTTTGTATTACACAGGTTATTTTGAAGCAGTTTTTTGAAAGAGATGATTATTTTTACCATAAAAGTTTAAATGTCTGGCTTAGTAGGGCTGTTCTCTCACATTGGTAGCCACTAGCTAAAACAGATTGGTTTTTTCAGTTTAAATTTTAGCCAAACTAAAAATTCAGTTCCACAGTTGCACTAACAACCTTTCAAGGAAATATATAAGAATATCTATGATAATAGAATAATCAATTACCAAAGTTCAGTTCATTCACAAATCTATAAGAAACAGAACAGTATCAATAACTTGGGTGCATTCTATCCACCACATTCACATCTTCTCTCAGACATAACTACACATAACTGCTACTGTTAATTTCCTGATCATCAAGTATTTATTTTTCTTTAGAGTTTGATCATATTTTTAAATCTCCAAACACTGGATGGAATTTTTAACATACCTTCTAACTTAAACACAAATTGTTTTATGCTTTATGTCTTTTGGGCCTTGTTTTTTTACCGCTGAAGATGTGATTTGTGATATTCTTCCCTGTTGATACACATATAGCCAAAATTTTTGCTCTGTTCTGATTCTTATAGTATTCCAAGCTGCTATTGTGCCACAATCTCTTTCTCCATTATTTTGACAGTTGGATGTTTTTTAGGTTTCAGTAATACAAAAGAAATTCAAACAATGCTTGTTTACAAGACCAGTTGATGTGTTCCCTGGCAGGTTTACAATAGCTGCACCAGGGCATATACTTAGGAGTGGAATTGCCAAATCTTAGGATATGCCAATATTTGAATTTACTAGATAAGTTCAAACTGAATTCCAACAGTTTTGCAGCAGCATAAACTTCAACCTCAGTATAAGAAAGCATGCTTTGTTTTATAAACTTGAAAACTCTTGCAGTAATATGTTTTATTCTTTAGTTTTCACCAGCCACTATCAATAGGAGTTTCTCCTCTTTCTGTATTACCTGGTTTCCTGCATATAAGTCTGATATCAATGAATTGAAAGTGTGATTCCCACTTTTCCCTTCTTTTTATTTCTTTCCCAGAGGCAAAGCCCAAAGAATTTTCCACTCAACCCAAACTGTTGCCATGCATTTTAGAAAGGAGTTTCAGTCATTGCCCACGTCTTCAAAAAGTACTTGGAAATTTTACTGATATTTGATCCCTCCTGCATCTTATCTCCCACTTTTCCTACACCTATGTTCAAATTTTAAACACTAATATGGGGAGGAATTCTGTAATTCTCCTAATTTAAGTGAGGTTGGCATTTTAATTTGTTTACCCTTTTTTCTGCTTGCTTTTGTTGATTTAGGAGAAAATAAATCAAAATGCCAAATTTATGCCACTATCTCCAAGCCATAATATCCTGGGTAACATTTTGTAAAATTAGATTTATCAGTCAAATCCCAGACCTATTATTGCAGTATTTCCAAAAGCAGTTCCCAAGCATCTATATATTTTTAAAATGTCTCCAACTGATTCTGATATGCAGCCCAGTTTGACAGCCAATGAACTGAAAGTCTGTTTCTTCTGAATTTAAATTAGCCATGTAACTTTCAAGTTGGAAATGATTCTTTAATAATTAGATAACATAATGCTATTCTTAACTATTTGTATGTGAGTATTAATTAATTAATTTATTAATCAATCTTTTTCCAGAGTTATCACTGTTTTTGTGGATTTTGTTATGCTGGGCAAGTATTCCAGAAAATCTACAGAAAGAATGCCGTCCTATTCTTCATCTCTAAGAGAATTGCAATCCATCAACATTCTCTAAGGATGTGAGCATGCCAAGTCAAAAAATGTTCTGTGATACCTGTATAAAGGGAGCCTCAGCCAGTCTGGACTGGAAGGAACAGATAGAATGAAGAATAACCTCAGAGGAAAGACCATGGAAGCTAAGGTTTGAAGCCAAGACACCTTGGACCAGGAGATGGATCAACTGCGTATATGGAGGAGGTGAGTTTGCTCCAGAGGCAGAGGGCAGGCCTTTGGCCTCAATGTTTAGGAATTGTTCTGGTGCTTAAGGCTTTGAAGAGGGTATAGCACGTTCCCCAGAGATTGGAGAGAGCCTGGCTGCCACCCCATGGTTCTGAAGGGGTTAAGCATGCACCCCAGAGATGGCAGAGAATGTGGGTGTCACCTAGATGCTTGAGAAAGGTGATGCAAAAAAATGGGGTGGTCTCCACAATGTCTCCCAATGTTGCAACCATCATCCCAGTGTTTGAAGAGAACAAGGCCACTGTGTAGGCCCTTGGAAAGGGTTGAGACTGCTGCTTTCTAAAGTCCCAAGTATGAGTGACTCTCAGACTTTGAAATCTAATGGAGTTTGCCCCGCAGATTTTCAGAATT
Organism: Myrmecophaga tridactyla; assembly: GCA_004026745.1. NCBI lineage: Eukaryota > Metazoa > Chordata > Mammalia > Pilosa > Myrmecophagidae > Myrmecophaga > Myrmecophaga tridactyla. The sequence goes on from PVIY010036997.1 coordinate 23,658, forward strand.
GGTTAGGTCAAGTGACCCCTGTCTTCCTTCAAATTTCTCCTGATAGCAAAAGGATTATTTATCCTATGACTGTGTCTTCTTTGTATATTGGGAGCAGATAACTTGCTCTAAGTTCACAGGTTCATAGTCAGAGAATATTTTTGCCTTAAGACAGACCATGCCTATAATTGACTTTGATGGGGGTTTGTACTGTTTTTAAGTTGGTATTGTATTCGTATTGCTCCTGAAATGCTTTGTATTTTGTGATACTGTGATGAAATGAATGTATTTTGAATATGGTAAGATATGATGCATTGAATGCAGGATAGATGAATATTGTTAGGAAAAATTGTCTGTTATTGTTTTCTATTTAGAAATTAAATATGGTTTAAGGTGATGTGTATAGTTGACAATGGGTGGATTCAGTAGTAGTTAGGTTCAGGTGTCAACTCTGATAGGTGATGGTATACAGCTATCCTGTTGTTTGTACTTAAATCATAAGATGTGAAATTATTTTATGATTGATTCTATCTGTGGTCAGCCTTCCACAATGACCGATATTTAATTTAATTAGCTGGAGGCTTAAAAGAGAGGTCAGAAAAGAGCTTAGCAGCCTAGCACACCTCATCTCAGAGCTCAGAGTTAGTTAGACCCACACATTTGGAACTGCAGAAAAGAACTGCTCTGCAGAAGGCTGTTTGAACCCACAGGCAGGAAGAGAAGTCCAGCAGATGTCACCTTGTGCAGTTCAAAATTAATAAATTTTAACTAAATAAATCCTTTATAAGAGTTATTCTATTTCTATATATTGTGTTCTGGCAGCCTTAGCAAACTAAAATAAGACTTTAGTACCCCCCTCACTTCTGCCCTCCATGAATTCAGATGAAAATTCTGATGTCAATCATATAGGTATTCCTAATATATGACATGTTGCTTCTCTCTTGTTGCTTTCAAAATCCTCTCCTTATATTTGGGTTTTAACAATTTTCCTATAATGTGTCTTGTAGATCTCTTAGATGTTATCTTACTAGTAGGGCCTTGAGCTTAGTTATGTGTATATTCATGTCTTTCTTCAGCTTTGAGAAGTTTTCAGCCATTATTTCTTCAAATGTTTACTGCCTCTTTCTCTCCCTTTTGTCATTCTGAGAATCTAGAGATGTGCATGTTGTGAATCTTTTTTTTATAAACTTTTTTATTAATTAAAAAACTTAAAAGAACATTAAAATATCATTCCATTCTACATATACAATCAGTAATTCTTAATATTATCACATAGTTGCATATTCATCATTTCTTAGAACATTTGCATCGATTTAGAAAAAGAAATAAAAAGACATCAGAAAAAGGAATAAAACAATAATAGAGAAAAAAAGATTA